>NQII01005147.1:0-72737 GCA_002778355.1 Clitarchus hookeri | reverse complement strand
CTTGGCGCGGTCACGTATAACCTCACTTTTATCGCGGGCCGGCACCAATATTTTCGCCGATATTTCTACCCCTTCACAGATTCTATGAAGAACTATGTGTCTGGGCCCATAACCTGTTGAGGTTTAATGAATAAAGGCCTTTTAATAAACGAAATGTTTTATTNAGTAGTAAATTGGCCCTTTAGACACCAGTATAAACACTTTCTACCAAGCGGCAGCTTTGGTGCTTGTCACAGTGTTGCCAACAACTTAAAACTGAAGTTACCAAATAATAATTATTACATTGCCATATTTTAACATATAATANACACAGTGTTGCCAACAACTTAAAACTGAAGTTACCAAATAATAATTATTACATTGCCATATTTTAACATATAATAACAGCTGAGATGTGTATATAGTACTAAAGTCAACTGTTTACTCCGGTTTTTACGCGAAAGTCACTGGACTTACATATAGCTAAATAAGACTGTAAACTCATTATCGCAATTGAAGAACGAGAACGTCTGGTGACAGTGATGTTATTTTTTGATTCACAGGTTACTGCTGCTACAATGGCAGGTTATCAAGATTTCAGTGAGTTTGAACGTGGTGTTATAGTCGGCTCACGAGAGATGGGACATAGCATCTCCGAGGTAGTGATAACATTTGGAATCTTCGCGTACGACCATTTCACGAGTGTACCGTGAATATCGGGAATCCGGTAAAACATCACATCTTCGACATCGCTGCGGCCGGAAAAAGATCGTGAAAGAACGGAACAAACGACGACTGACGAGAATCATTAAACGTGACAGACGTGCAACCCTTTCTCAAATTGGCGCAGACTGGATTTGTGGACTGCCCTGCAAGATTCATGATGTGAATTGCCTCCTGCATACCTACAGACATTAGTCGAGTCCATGCCACGTCGTCTTTCGGCACTTCTGCGTGCTCGGGGGGCCCTACACGATATTAGCAGGTGTACCAGTTTTTTTTTAGCTCTTCAGTGTATAATCGGTCCAACACATGCAATTTAATCGGTTCGAAAACGTCCAATAATGACACATCGAATGTATTTAATGTAATCGATTTATTGATGTGTACTAACTCCTACTCTTTTATTAAAATTTTCACCTAAACGGAATGGTGTATCACAGAAAGGCGATAAATTTACCCAGTTTTCGTCATATCTAGTAATAAAAGTAATTTGTCTTGTCAAGGCAAAATTTTCCAAAAATTCATTGAAGAAATATGACCAAAATTAGGTAAATATATAACTTTAGTGCACCATTAGACGTACCTTCACTAAAATTGCAATACTTGCAAATACTTTATTTAAAAATTTTCGAAACTTTTAATTCCTCTAGGAGCTTTCTTTATCGCATTTCACTATCACACGAGAACTTTGTAATATGGGCCCTGATTATATTGCTCTTTACTTTCTCGTTAATGCAACACTTCTTTTCTCGATAGATAAATGATCTAGTAAACACAAAACTTTTCGGTGTTTTAAAATGATTTTTAAGAGAATATATCTGTGAAATAAAAGTAGTAGGGCCTACATTCAAAATCTAATTTATTACTAAAGAAGATGATGTTATTTAGAGTGTATTGTCAAGAAATTATATTTAATTTATTTTCCGATATATAGTACGTGGAGTCTTCAGCGCTCCTGTGAATTCACAGCAGAAACTCATGCGATACTTTTTGAGTACTTTTTTAACTGCAATGTATCCTCTCAAAAATATATTGAAGTTGCAAGGGGGCCTACTAGGGGACTGTTTATCTTGGTTGTTTTGTTTATTTATATTATTCTGTATCTTATAAACAACACTGATGAAATACCTTAAAATATTCAAGCACGGCAAGTACTTAAGATTTTAAGAGGCGAAGCGCAAAAATATACACGTTGAATAACATCAAAATAACAATACAGTACCTAATGCAACATCACTTAGAATAACAGGCGAGATCTTAACGAACATTCAGCTTCCTCTTTAGGTTTTATTCTGACAGTGTTCTTGCCAAAATAGATGATTTTAAATATCACGTTATAACAACTGCATGCATTAAAGTGCTATATAATTTGTCATTAAACTGTACTTGTTAAATTGGCTCTCAAGATCTCGTTGTTAAGAGCCGCCTAAATATCTCAACTCTTAACTCAACTCTACTTGTTAAATTGTGTTCCCATTGACAAATTTCGTAATATACTAATTAATAATTTAGTTTTTTTTTCAACCGGACCGCTGTCTATAGTAATCTGTTAACCGCGATCGTGCTATCTGTCGAGCAAATTTCTAGTCTGCCACTCTGCATTGCTTCACTGCACACTTTTTAACACGACGTTTCTGCGAGATTATTACCATAAATGAATGAATAAATAAATATCAATATTATTAAACGCATTGATGCGGTATTTTGGTTACGTTTAGACATTACTCTGGAACTAAATTGGTGCACACAATTATTTACCTACACATATATTTATTCAATTACGCAAATTCATAAAAAAAATGTACGTATGTGTAGAATACAAAAAGATAAACATAATTTTTCTTCGTCATATTAGCTTAAAAGAAATATGGCGGCAATTTGGGATTATTTGTAAATATGTTTTTAGAAAGTTTCGCCACCTACTAAAAACAAAATACTTAACTACCAAATACGTCATCGTTTTGTTATACAAAATCGGGTCACGTAACCATTTAGTAAACTAAAACTGCAAATTGGTACACGACGTATTCAGTGTTTCAAACCAATGATTTGTGTTGTGGAAAAATTAACTGCTTAATTTTCTTAACATGATTTTATGCTGTTATTAACTTTACGCATTAAGTTTGCATCTAGTGGAAGCACATCCCATAGTGGAGAAAGAAAACCTTGAAATAATTATTGAGCAGATGAAATGGTACAACGGTAATAAAATTATTAATTTTTTAAAGAAACTCTTACGAGTGTAAGTTGTACGATGGTTTTGATAAGCACAATTTATTCTAAGTTGGCTATATAATTATGACATTTGAAAACTTATTTAGAAAGCAGTAAGTAACCCATATATTTTAGGTGAGATAAATTTACCTAACAAATGCGTATCAATTTCCTACAGTTTTCGTAACTATTAAAATTAAGTTCAACAGTTAGATTATACAATGGCTGTATTCCGGTGATTAGCTTACTCACCTGATGCCAACAAACTGATTAGAGCTGCTGAGATATTAATGTTTTTGTCGTCCTGTACATTATTATAGCGCACGTCATTGTGTTTTGAGATGTCCGTATTATTTGCATGCAACATAACAATAAAATATTTATCGTTTAACACTGCAGACATAGTTTAAAAACATTTGAGCTGCAAAAATAATAAAGGTAATACCAACATACGAGGTTTTTTTTTCGGTGATATTTATAGTGTAAATAGAATTCGTCCATGTGGTACTGCGGAATATTGCAGACAGGGAAATGACAAGCGAATTCACCTGTCTATTAAAAAACGTAACCGCGATATATGTTTTTCCAAACAAATAAATATCGGTCGCATAGAGCTTAATAATAGAGGGATTAAGGGGACTTGGCACATCAGGACCTGCGACCGGAACGTTGGAGCTTTTCGTGCTCTGTTATTTCGGTAAGCCGGCGGCCATATTGAATCCAGGTGACCTTGATCCTCACCTTGACTCCGGTGATATTTGACCTCGAAAAACCCAGAAAAAAAAAAACAAAAAAATTAAAAAATTCAACAAAAATTATATAAGAAATTATTTACAAATAATTTTAAAAATAATTTAAAATTTATTTTAAAAAACTTACATTTTCGGAGGTCTCCGACACCCCTATCCGCCAATACTCATTCCACCATCTTGGTAGGTGCAGTCAACCATCTTGGTAGGCATCACAGCCACCGTCTACCGTTTTGGTCGTTACGGTCCGCCATATTGGTAGGTAGAGTCCGCCATATTGGTAGGCGTCACAGTTACCATCTGCCATCTTCGTCTTTTCGTTTGTCATTTGTTTATACATTACTGGAGTTTGTCTCTCATCTTCGTTCCACAGCCATCTGGTTTTTTTCGTTTGTCATTTGTTTTACATTGCTGGTACTGTCCCCAGCACCGCGCCCAGCAGACGACTGACCCACTCCACTCCCCCTTCCAATATATTTAATTCTCCAATTGCACCACCCTGTTTCTCATTGGCTAATGCCCACCCCCTTCCAATATATTTAATTTATCTGCCAATGTTCCTCATTGGCTAATTAATCGAGTGTTTTCGGAAACCTTCGTTCGACCAATTAGTCAGTTCCCCTCCACCCCATTCCAATATATTTAATTACTCCGCCAATGTATTTCGTTGGCTAATTACTCGGGTGTTTTCGAAAACCTTCATTCCAACCAATCGGCGGCCCAATTTAATCGTGAGGGCGGACAATTTTTTCCCATAAAAATTCTTAATAAGACGCACCCCAGCCTCCTCGGGAAGTCAGTCATTTTTCTCGCTCTTAAATATGTACACGTAGTGTCCGAGCAGTCATAAAATCCTTTCGGCCATTTTGGCATTTTTAAGGGTGCGTTCGCTTACTACCTTGGACAAACGGGACAAGTTATCGTACCTGCCGAAAGAATTTCTCCTAGTCTACGCACCTTACGAAATTTCGACCGTATTCAAGTATTTGCCGGCATACCTGCAGCAGGACGAAGACTTGCGGATCTGCCTACCGTGCATGGAGTGTTTTGAGGGCTGCACCATCTTGGTTCCCAACACGCCGATCGCAGGGGGTTGGTGCAAGGCCCGCCGAGCAGCGCTCGTGACGTCTGTGCCCGTGGAAGACGACGTGCCCGTTGAAGACGCCCGACCCGTAGAATATGACGTCCCCGTGCAAGCTGTCTACTCACAAACTGTACCCGTTGAAGATGCTCCCCTTCAAGAAATTTACTGGCAAGCAATACCCGGCGAGGAAACCAACCCATAACACAGGTGCCCAATGTGTATGGACCTCGATGAAGTTTTAAATGACTTTGTAAAACATTTGTGAAACTCGTGGTGTGCATGGGAACCAAATTTTTTATATAACAAAAATAACTCCAGTACAAAAAAAGTTTTGCAACATCCAAGGTTTTCGCTTGTTGGACTCGTACACCATCAAGCAGATTGCCATCTTGCACAGTGACGAAGACGAGAAAACCAAAGTTTTCACTTTTTACCGCCGTGTCCATGGAAGCACCTCGACCGCACCACGCAACAGACGTATCGCCTACAGACGTACGAAATGCACGGACTAAGGTGGGAAATATTTCGTATTACGAAATTCCGACAATGCTGGACTCTGCCAAATTTCCCTATTACCCTGTGTATGTGCTTGGAATACGTCAAGAGTTGGCGATTCACAATGCGTGCCCTATCGGAACGAACTTTGTAGACACAGTTACTATCAGAACATTAAAAATTATATATTAANGACCGCACCACGCAACAGACGTATCGCCTACAGACGTACGAAATGCACGGACTAAGGTGGGAAATATTTCGTATTACAAAATTCCGACAATGCTGGACTCTGCCAAATTTCCCTATTACCCTGTGTATGTGCTTGGAATACGTCAAGAGTTGGCGATTCACAATGCGTGCCCTATCGGAACGAACTTTGTAGACACAGTTACTATCAGAACATTAAAAATTATATATTAAAAATCCTTTCATTGTGGTTTTTATATTTCTCATTTTCTGTAATAACATACTTAAAATATTTTCGTACAGAACAATTTCGGATGTAATGGAGGCCTATATGACTCTTTATCTCAAACGAGAAAAAAAAAAATATTACGTGTGTTATGACCTCCAAGACTCAGAGAAGAAACACACGTGTAAAAAAGTATGCTTTGTATTAAGCAGAAAAATAAGAATAATATTGTAATGTGTGCGCATAAATAAATGTGTTTAAAACAATATCTAGATTTTAATTTTATCTCGAGTTATGTCCTGTTCGCGTAAGATTTTAAAATCAATGCTGGTAAAGAAAAAAATATTTTGTACTTCAGGTTTTCTTTATAATTTTAAATAAAATAAAATATTAATTATATACGTTTTGTTATAATTTAAAAAAAAGTCGATGGGACTTTAGCCATTACTAACGTAACGTACAAATATTTTACGTGTACGAACGTAATTATTTAAAAAATTAATTAAGGATTTGGAAAAACTCGTGCTTCGTGTACGGATGCATTATGCTGCTTTCTATAAAGTAATCATAATAGCTCAAAAACCCAAAAACAGAGTTAAAACCACTTCGCTACCCTTCACGGTATGCGATACGCACAGGGAAGGATCCCATACATTACCCCTAACCCAAGCATAGAAGCTCATAATTAAGAATATCTCCTCCCAAGTTTAAAATCAGTATATTAGGAAATTTACGCATTGGGGAAAAAATTCCCGTATGGTTATTCCACGTGCGGCGATTTTTTTACCATCCATTGTTAGCATATAAAACTTTTTATACGCATAAATAATACACATATAGTACGATTTGCAGGGGAAAAATTATATACGGTGAGAAGACCATAGCGTAAAGGTATACCAATCACAAGTACGAAATCGTAAAAAACAGCTACCTTCGGCAAAAAATGCATGTATTTTCATACATTCGTGTGCGCTCGCGCCATTATATATATATATATGTGTGTGTGTATAAATGATCCGTGGTAAAACACCTCCACCCTCCCCCTCAGAGTCAAACTACACTGCTACGTGACTTTAGCCGAATGAAAAATGACTTGCGAACATGTGTATGTATATATGTGCGGCCTCTAATCCAGTAGGTGTCAATAGTATTCACTCTTTATGAATTACGCGAACCAAAACGTAATTTTTATTCCCAATATTCTAATACGCAATCACGATTTATACGACAATACGAATGTCAGCAAAGGCACGCGAATACAGCTCTCATTCACCACCCGTTAACCTAGTCGAGACATATAAGGAAAGACTTCACAAGCGTGAAAAAATTAGAGGATATTGCAGTCAGTGCATTATGGAGACCATGAAATTTTAGTGTTGGGTTAATCCCTTTCGAATGTAGAAAATTTGTTCAATGTACAATTTGTTTTGTAAATAAATTATGGCTCAATCTCCACCGTTGTTATTTTTTGTAAAAAAAAAAAAAAAAAAAATCAAATGTGACATTTTTTATTCATTTCTGCGAAACCGAAGATACTTTGCGATCCTGTAAAACTAAGAAATAAAGGGGGAAGACGATCATTCTCCACTTTCTCATACGTCAAACATACACGCACGCACCTAACACACAACCACACACAGAGCACTAAATATCCCAATTGCAGGCGAGACTGATAGACGCATTAAAAAACTAAGAAAAAAGCATACTTAAAGAGGTGGTCACGAGTCCCATTACAGAAGTAAACGAGACGTGTGTGCAGTTGTAATCTGAGCTCGCGCACACGGCCAGCCGCGCTGCATCAGGTGTTTAATAGGACTTTTCCCTAGCGCACTGACTGCCGTGGGGAGGCTAGTCCCTCCAGCAGCTTGTTTGATTTCTCACTCTAGCCAACTTTCATTCATATGATAATAAACACATATATCTGCACGCTCAAGTTAGCACCAGGGAAGATCCATGTTCAAGGGGACCCGGGTTCAATACTCGACTCATTCGGCTTGAATTTCTATTTAAAAATGACTCCCGCTTGCCCTAGTAATTCGCTCCGTCTCAAATTAGCATAACATTTACTTTTATTATTATTATTTTATCTTGCACACCACCTAGACAATGTAAACTCGCGCTACTATTTCACGAGAATCTAATACGGTCACGAATAAAAAATATGTTTGTGTGTTCATTATAAGAGGAAGGGTGTAGTCTAAAAAAAAATGTGGTTTCCTTTTCGGGGAGAGCAGGATCTGTGTCGATGTGGTCTTCAGAGGGTGATATTTTGGAGACTTGGTTTTGTTGAAAAAGTGGGATACAGCTGGAGCCTGATGCAGAGATAGGGCGTGAACATGTGGTGGTTTTCAAGGTGGTGGTCGTGAGTGTGGTGATGCNCAGCTGGAGCCTGATGCAGAGATAGGGCGTGAACATGTGGTGGTTTTCAAGGTGGTGGTCGTGAGTGTGGTGATGCTAGAAGATGTCTGTGGGTTTTCAAAAGCTAACCTTGGAAATGTTTTATTTTCAGTTATTTTCATTTACACAAAACCGTCCTTGATGATTTGATCAGAACTGATTATAACTAACATTCACATTGCTTTTTTTTTTTTTTTTTTTTTAAAACGTTGTTTATATAACCAATAATATTTACAAGATCTTCATTATCTTCAAAGTTAAATTGCATTTTTAACTAAACATAATTGGAAGCTCTAGCTACCATACTTAGTCCTTGTTTCAGTTACTTATCTGTCTGCTCGCGAATAGATAAGAGGAGTAAATAATCTAATGGCCCCATCACGAAAGTGGTTCTGAACTAAAGTCCGTTGAATTACAACTTTTCCTGAAATATTTTCGCGAAAAATAGGTACCCCTAGCGATACGAATTCAATTTTCTTCGTGGACTGGTGTTTGAAAGATGGAGAAGTTGTTGGTGATATTCCCTCAACTTCTTCCTGATCAGTGAGGTTGATTTCGTTATCGGACATGTGACGGTCAGATTTGTTGCCTGGAGATCTTTTGCAGCGTGCATTGAGTTTGGCTGGTGTGATCCACTGGCGACCACTGCCCGCTTCGGTGAGCATGTTTGACAGTGCGTTTGTCTTTTGTGAAGTAGATTGGGTGACAGAAGTGTAGGTTGATTCATTGGATGTACTAGTCATGATAGTGGTAGAGTGGTGTATGGTGTTCAATATATTGATTGATTGTTTGGATGCTGGAGGTGACCTGGTCACAGTCACAGAGATTAGTGGTGATTACTGGTGGTCACAGGTAAGTGTGCAGGCATATGAGCGATGTGACCGAGTTTGGAGTTCATGTGACGATTGCAAGTGGGTGATCAGGTGTGATCAAGTTGGGACTTGTGAATACTTGTGGTCGCGTGAAAGAGAACAGTGTGCAGAGCGTATGTGCCAAATCCTGAGTCAAAGCGAGCATCGGAAGGCAGTGATTAGGGGTGATCAGATGTTGATTTTTGATATATGAATTGCGGTCATGAGACGAGTTGACAAAATGAGTGGCATATCTGGAATTGCAGTGGTTTCGGAGTTCGAAAGTTATCAAGTTGGAGGTGGTGACAGGTTGGCAGCTAGATGTGATCAGTAGTTGGTAGCACTGACCTGGTGTCTGGAAGTCGACTGGTGCGACATATGCAGGATTATGGCCGAACTGTGTGGTCGGGTGTTGGTGACGATGGTTCTTGTCAGCTGAAGTTACTTCGCTGTTGTCGTCTCCCGCGATTGCATCGGCTCTTTGGAGAAGCGGGGAAGGATGGTCTGGAGTGACAGATATGGAAGGAGATTAAACTATTTTGGCCAGGGCTGAGTTTGCATCTCCAACCAATATCCTCTGCGTGGGGTTGAGGCCGGGGGAAATGAACTTGGGGACAGCAATGCAAGCACTGCCACAACTGAAGTGTGAAGCGCTCTGCTGAACTTCCAGATCGAGACAAGTTCATAGTAGTGAATGCAGTTCGCTGGAAGGCAGTCCACTACATATAGTAATGCAGAAAAAAACCTCAGCTATAGATTTAACAGTGTCCGCGGAGAAAGAACATACAAATGCGTCGAAAATGGGCTTAAAAGTAATGTTGGGATTGTAGACTTCAAGTTTTGTATAAATATTAAGCTTCATAAACGTTTTGAGATGAACGAATAGTAACAACCATACTTCGTAGCAGCTCTCA
The DNA here is from genome assembly GCA_002778355.1 of Clitarchus hookeri. NCBI lineage: Eukaryota > Metazoa > Arthropoda > Insecta > Phasmatodea > Phasmatidae > Clitarchus > Clitarchus hookeri. Next base: position 62,916 of record NQII01005147.1, on the reverse strand, counting down.
AGTTAGTCGTAATACGCGGGATTATAATTTTGAAGTGGTAACGTCCTGCGGATGATTCATAAAAATACCATTTAATTTTNTAGTCGTAATACGCGGGATTATAATTTTGAAGTGGTAACGTCCTGCGGATGATTCATAAAAATACCATTTAATTTTACTACCCCTATACCACCCACGCTTTTATCAGCATCGTATGGAAATTAACTACAGGCAAGGGAAGCCACTAAGNTTTTACTACCCCTATACCACCCACGCTTTTATCAGCATCGTATGGAAATTAACTACAGGCAAGGGAAGCCACTAAGACTGATATAATTAACGACCGTGCATGGGAGACTAACATGTACATTATAGCACTCATGCGCTAGCTAGCTATAAGGTAGTATCTAAGAAATATAAAATATAAAATGTAAAAGACAATTTTTTAACTAGTACAGTTGAATATTAAAATTAAATAGAACATCTTTATATTTCTTGCAGGTGGTGGGCATCGCAGTACCTGTTTACAGAGACCGCTGTTGTATCTCTCCGCCCTTATAGAAGGTAAGATAAATAATGCATTACCAAAAAATTTAATTTAAAATTAAGAGTTATATTTATCCATAATGCTGATTTTTACACTTAAGATAACGTTCCGCTTGTCACAGAGAACACAAGAATATATTGTGTGATTGTGTAATTTCTCTGGCAACAATATTTTTTACGAAGACAAATTTTTGCTCAATTTTATACATGACTATACTTGAACGTTTAAAAGGACTATGAACATTGTCAAACGTAAGTTACAAAATTATAACAAAAAACACGTGAGCAACAATTACAGAAACTGATCTAAAATAACTAGAATGCAATAGGGATCCTAGTAGCCATAGAAAAATCGACAACAAACAAGTTACAATCCAAAAGTATGTACAAATTTCACAAATACCAAAATAGAGGGAAACCGCTATGAAAACCAAACAGCACATACGTCTGGCAATAGATAGAATTCATTAAATCTGTTATAGTCTAGTTGTCATATTACACTATTTCCATTAAAGTTCAAGGATATTAACTTTAATATCTTTATCATTTTGTCAAAAATGTAATTGACTTAAACTTACAGACAACTTAAAACCGTCGACGGTACAAATAAAATACGTCTAACTGCCAATTATTTCGCATACAAATAATCGTTAATACATAACTGCACATTTTAAATAATTCTAAGTTTATATGAACTTAGCAGAGGAAAACAGTCAAACGCGAATGCAAATGAAGGAAGGTTTCTACAGTTGCTAAATAGTGAGAGGGTGATTTTTCAAACGTTTGATTAAAACATCGTGAATATACCGGGAATATACTAATTAATGTGTGGGAAGGGAAGGAGATGTGGCGTTTTTGTACCACGTTAATTGACAACTCGTACATGGTAGCGATTATCACCTTCCAGAAAGTAAGACACTGTCTTCATAAGTTGAGGAACGTTTCGAGTCTGAATGAGGTATTCTGGACGTTTTTAAGTGCGGGAAAATTTATAAAGGATTAGCGCAGGTATAGTAACGGCCATCTACTAAGCCGNGGGGGGGGGGGGGATTGTACTACTCTGTCAGGCGAGTGTTCCTGATAATTCGATAAGCTATGTCGGTGATTGGATGAGTGTAAACAGCGACCTGTGTGCCCGAGGCGACTGTGGGGAGTCATCAGGGTGCTCCTGGACAAGCACTGTGTTGTCTCTGTGATCCACCTAGGTGACGGGGCGGATGTAGGAACAGTATACGAGAGACTGATACAATTAAACATTTTTAGAACCACGTTAATCCAACGTCTCAGATCTTGCAAATTAAGATTATTATGATGCGTGATATACACTGCAAATACATATTCCCTGTATTTCTTTTACAAAGAATATTTTTGGAAAATATTTTCTGTGATTATTTTTCTAACGCTACAAGTGAATTAAAACCAATTTTACGAAACTTAAATGCGGGCTGTGTAAAACTTGTGGGATTTTTTCAAGTAAGAGTGCTCTAGACTTCTCGTTTATTATAAACATGAAGCTACATAAACTATTTTGTAGGTTTCATGAAACAGTGTAAATAAACATCAAATTTTTCAGCTGTAGAGGTACAAGAAATTCTTTGGTCACTAGTTTCCGAAGAATTCTTTGTATTACGGATAACATATATATTTTTACTTTGTACTTGTGCCGACGTAGCTCTTGTTTCGTTAACACAACCAACTAGCTGTAGACTTTGCGTTCGGCAATAGTGATGTGAACCAGTCTTAACTTAGACCAATTGTTTATAGGCTGTTTACGGTCAACTGAGCACTTTTGAAAGCCTTGCATAAGACCTCTACTTGTGTGATCATTGGGTCTATTGAATAAAAGTAAGCAAAGCCTGGTAAGTGATCACTTCAGCAAAATTGTATAAACTTGTAAGTAAAAGTAATTACTTGATTTCAATTGAATAAAAAGTAACCGTTGCTTACAAGTAAATACTGGAAGAACCATGGGCGAAAGAAGTATTTTGTGACAAGTATTTGCTTGTACTTAGAAGTAAGGACTTGCTTTAGGAACGTGTCAAAAGAGAAGATGTTGTAACTCTTCCTGATGTGTCCACCCTGTTTAACCACTGGGTATATTGAACAAAAATAGTGCAGGTGTTCAGTTCATTGTCATCTTGCTGCCTGTAAGTACCTATCATTCATTCACCATGTCACAAAGTGAGGATAGAGCGATTGCGAAAGGTGGCTGCAAAATGATGCTATTTGCAAAATATTAAAAGGCCGCACTGTTGTCTTAAACAAATCCAGGCAAAATAAAAAGCATGGAAAGAAACGAAAAAAACATATTTTTGAAGAGTAGAGGGAAATTGTCAGTAACTGTAGGACAGCTAAAAGAAATATTGAGTAATATGAAGACAGATGTGTAGAAAAAGTCAGATGAATACACTAGAAGGAAAAAAACAAGCTGCAGGACTGGGAGAAAAAAAAGAATTCATATAAATTCTATATTCTAATCGCAATCCAAGTTTTGCAGAAAATTCCAGGAGCTCATGCAGTTGATGTTGAATTGCACGACCGTGTTACAAATAATGCAGCATTTAGACTACGGTGAACCAGATGGAAAGTAAAACTTCGATCACAATAGAAATTATAACTTGAGACAGCAGAAACATAATTATTATCTACTGCAGAACTTGAGTGACTTGTGTTATTAGAACAACTAAAACTTGCCCGATTACAGGCAAGAAGAGAAGAGTTATTGTTGGAACGACTTTCTGCTCACGTCATACTGCTCATCAGTCAGATAGCACTTCATCAACGACCGGGATGTTTATATGGAATTAAGCGAATTCCTACAACTGTAGCCACAAAATGAAAACATCTATTTCGGTGAATACGTCTTTACTTATGCAATGTTACTGTTATGTATGAATGAAAGAAATTATTTATTGTAAACCTTACTTTTTTTATTCTTGTGTACTAAACTACTTTATGTTCCTTGAATTAAATAATGTAAACAATGAAAATAATAAACACCATAAATCAAGAGCAGCAAAATAATTAAAACATTATAAAAACTTTAAAAAATACAAATATACAAGTTTAACAGGGAGTGTATGAGTGAGTGTGAGCTTGTGAATGAGTGTGTGTAAGTATTGGCGTGAGTGACTGAGCAAATGAGATCAATTCTCACGCCCACTCTCTTCACTCACTTTATTGTCATTCTACATAAGCACACTTAAGTTTATTAATTTTTTATCATTTTTCTTGGATTGCTTTTTTATGTACGGTTAAACGTATTTATTACACAAGATTTACCTTAGTACATATATTTGACGACATAAAAAAAAAATATGAATAGTTATAAAGATAAACAACCGTTAACAATTTAGAACATACGGTGTTCATAACTTCATTGTGTTTTCTGATGCCGTTTTGGCGAATGTCCTCATTGTCATATTCTCTCGGGAATTAACAAGCTTCTTGTAAGATGGCTTCTGGAAATGTAAATTCGTAATTGTCTTTTAAATATTTTCTGATGATGTGTAAAACAGCACAGCATATACCTAATTGTTTTTGGTATATTTTCCAAACCTACCCTTGCTATGTTACCTAAAATTCGAAACTTCTCTTTCAGTTGGCCAAATACTCTTTCAATAATGACCCTCTCCTTCGAATGCAGCTTTTTAAATAGTTCTTCTTTTCAGTTTTAGGGAGTTTTGAATGGTGTAAGTAGCCACGGTATAATGCCGTAGCCGCTCTCTCCCAGCACGCAGAAATTGCCCTTAAAACAGGAAATAACATTGGAAATAGTGCTTTGTTTCCAAATCCTGGATTCATGTACACTTCCAGGCCATTGTGCATCAACGCTTGTTATTATTTGTTTTTATACGCGAGTTACCCGAACATTAATACTTGGGAATTCTTTCCTATTTACGTACTCATCTCCAAAAGCTGTCAGTGTAATTTCTTTGTGAGTGCAGTCCAAAGCCCCCAACAAATATGGGTATTTGAAGTTTCTGTGACATTTTTTCATTCACTTCGTGCATGGCATTTAAATAAGATGGAATCCCTACCCAACAGTGTGCTTTTTCCATAGCGCAATCTGTTAAATTATTCACAGTCTTACCTTCAGTCGGGTAGTGAACTCCACAATCTTCTGCGCCACCGGTCTGAAGTCCCGAGTCGTTTAGATGACGAAGAAATATTTCCATCTTTTGACGTGAGCTAAGAGCACCTTCTCTTGTTCCTTCAGATTCATTCAAGAAATTATCGGACAGCAGATCTACACTTTCACTCTCAAAATGCAACATAACTTATGACCTTCTGGGGACTTACACTACGTCTGTCTTTGCAACGCTCCACGTGTTGCGCACGTATATAAAGTTTGCCATGTCTCAATAAGTAGAAACATAAAATACATGTATGGTATTTAGCTACCTTAGAATAATTCAAGTATTTGCATATTACGCCCAGACAATATTTATTTTATTCAACCGGAAAAAAGTGTTTGCTCGAAAATTACTAAGTAAATACTTACGAATTAATTACTTACTAGACAACTTTAGTGTTTACTTATTTGTATACGTAAACGCTTAACTTTAAGTACATACTTGTGTTTTATTCAAGTAGTTGTAAGCAAACTCTTGAAAAACTGTAAGTAAAAGCAATTACTTACTTTTATTCAATAGACCCATTGTGTATTCTACCAGCATATGTAAAATCATTATTTCCATGGGACTAATCACTTTATGCATGCATCTGGCAAGTAAAACTGTGTATTCATTCAAATTATTAATATGTAAAAAAATTTTATAATTTTACCCTTGTATGGATTAAATAAAATATAAATAAAAAAAAATATTTTAGTATTTACAAATGTTTACCTAATACTTTCAATTCAACATCAAGACATGGAACTACTTCTCCTCCGTCATTACAAGCTCTAGTGAACGCACGCTACGTAGTGTGCCCGCTAAAATACATGCAGGTAAAGACAACGGAATTTACTGAACGCATGCTAAGCCGTGTGCCCGCTAAAATACATGCAGTTAAAGACAACGGAATTTACTGAACGCATGCTAAGCGGTGTGCCCGCTAAAATACATGCAGTTAAAGACAACGGAATTTACTAAACGCATGCTAAGCGGTGTGCCCGCTAAAATACATGCAGGTAAAGACAACGGCATTTTTCAAACTTTAATTTCAAAACTGCTCTTTTTACCGGAACAGACCATACGAATCAGTTACCCACATGGCTGATAATTTCGCACTGGGCCTTGTAATGCAGAGTACCGGTAAAAAAATAACATATTTATGCTTTACGTACCAAATTGTGTAAACTTGGTCAGAATGGGTAAAATATTCTATCTAGACATTTGGAATGTAAAAATGTTTGTCAATTGGATTGGTAAAAATTATTTTATAANACAGACCATACGAATCAGTTACCCACATGGCTGATAATTTCGCACTGGGCCTTGTAATGCAGAGTACCGGTAAAAAATAACATATTTATGCTTTACGTACCAAATTGTGTAAACTTGGTCAGAATGGGTAAAATATTCTATCTAGACATTTGGAATGTAAAAATGTTTGTCAATTGGATTGGTAAAAATTATTTTATAATTTAATGTTATATAACGATATAAGTATTGTTTTTATTTTCTGCTCCTATTGTAGTATATTGTAACATACATAGCTAAGCAGATATTTCTAGTTTTGTGAGAAATGTAAAGTTATAGATCTTTTAATTGATTGAATACTTAGTTTTCGTGAAGCTGTCCACGCCCAAGACAGTTGTAACAGTATGTTAGTTGAAATCAGTAACGTAGTAATAAAACAATTTTTCATGAACGGTGTAAAATAATGAATTAAGTAATCATGGTGGTGGGAAAATAATCATCTATATCGTGTTACACTATGCGTCGACTTGATTTTGAATTAAATTGTACGTCACTTCGCTCTAAGAGAATTATTATTTCTGCCATAGATTGATTCCAATGTGTTCAGTTAAGCGCGATACAAAGGGACAATTGTTTTTCGCGAAAATATTTCAAGACCAGTTGTACTCCAAAACGCTTATCTTTACATGCACTTTCGTGGTTGGATGATTTTAAATCTCACGCGCCTCAAGTGTCTGTCCGCGAATCATGGACGTTCGGTATCGGGGTTCTTTATTACAATTGGCCTAGTCAAATAAGAGCGTGTCTTCTCACGTAGACTCGCGGCCAATAACCAAATTAAGTTGAGGTTGTGGACGTAGGATATTGAAGTCTAGCATGACCATAAATACTCTCGCGAAAAACACCTGTCCCTAGCGATTCAGCACAGTGTCTGCTTAAGAATAACCCTGAAGTACCCGATAGCGTTTTTATAGTTCTCGGATTACGGCAGTCAGCACATCAGTCATCTTGGCGACTCCTTGCTTCATCTTGCTCGACCGGTGTAATGTAGAGGAAAGACCCTGTTTGAAGTGTTCCGTCAGCTTGTGTTGTCTCTTGATCTCGCGAAATCGTCAGAGCACGATTATCGGTGGAGGGGGATTTCTGCTGTTTTAACCATAGACTGAAAAGATGAGGTATACCGCTTTTTCGTCTTCTGCGCATGTACCCAACATTGATCTACCCCAAAGGAACACAACTGTCATAGTCTCATGGTCAACAGTGATGAACGTGCTCATTTGTATCTTAATTTTCAAATGACAAGCACTTTTGTGTGAATAAAATGCTTTCACCAATTTCAATTTAATTTAACTGCATTCTAAATCGGTTAGAGAAAGTATACAAACATCTCATAGTACTTGTTTACTAAACACTGTTCTAACTTCAAATCCAATCCATGCCGTTTATGCTAGTCGTATTGGCAGAAAAGCAGTTCAATGTTGGGACACGGAGATTGGTTGTGCGCCGCCAGCGAGATCGGTCTACCTCATATTTAGTCTATGATTTCAACCGGCAGACTGCGGCAGTAGCGTCCCGGTCGAATTCGCTGCCCGCTGGCCTGTTTACACTTTTATGTGAGATGGCAGGTTCAGGCAGGCCGTCGAAATAAAGCCTGGTAACGCCAACATAACATTATGCTGGTTATCGTTTTTAGTTTCATATATAATGTGGAGTTTCTGAGAATGAGCGTCAGGTACAGCTCATGATGGTAATTATTAAGTTTAGGGGCTTTTCTGTAAAAATAAAAATAATTCACGGAAAATGGTATATTTGTACTCTACTAATGATGCGGAACACGAATACACTAGGGGCATTAACGTCCGACTAATTTCGTAATATGTGCCCACTTAACCTAACAGAACCTAACCCCACGATGGGTGAATCACAATTTTACAATTTTAAACTAACCTAGGATTATTGGGATTTAAACTACCCTAGAATTTTTGTTTTTACACTAACCTAGGATAGTAGGATTTTACACTAACCTAGAATGTTTGGGTTTTACACTAAACTACGAATGTAGGATTGTAGATATTAAAAGGAACCGTAAAACACACCAAAATAATTTCAATTGACTCATCTAGGTAGGGGGCTGGTATAATTCCTCTGGCGTTAATAGACGTAAACAAACATATTTCACAAGTTTTTAAATTATGTTCTACTTATTTTATCATTACGCCCTCTTGAATATGAACAAGGTAAGCTTGTGCAGAACCCACTAATGCAACTTTTGTTGGTCTAGGACGTTTCGTTCAGAAACGTAAACAAACTGGCTATACTGCTCATTTCGCAATTTTGTTCAATTTTTTTAATATGTTGTACTTATTTTAAAGCTACGCCCCTAGTATATTCTTGTTCTACGTGATTAGTAGAGTAGAAATATATTATAATTTTTAAATTTTTTTGCGTTTTTCAGAAAAGCCCCTAAACTTAATAATTACCCTCATGATTTCTAGTCTTTGGCCATAAAGGGGAAAGGTCACTGCTGAGATTTCTAAGTTACTTCACCAGTTTAAATGTATTTCTGTGACTTCCACGTTTGCCCCAGCATTCCCAAGCTTCGAGAGTTCGGGCCCGTAGAGTAACCACAGCACGGCACTGTCGTATTACTAATTTTTTGTTAAATATATATTTTTCATGCACGCAAATACCAGTAGAACTTCTGAGCATCGCTAGCGAAACAGATGATCATCATTGATCTCAACGCTTTGGCGCGAATAAAGAACGTTGGTCCCCGTGGTGATTGGGGAGGGGGAGGGGGGTTCTGATAAGCGTGTGAGGATTTCGGAGCCCGAAAATAAATGTCCTCTTGCTCGCGCGCGGGCGAGGCCGCCTGAAGGAGCCCGGGGGAGGTTGTTTGAGAAATATGACGTCAGTTTGAGTTTCGCCAGTCGTGCTACCCGCTGGTGAACACCATATAGCTGGTTTGGAAGGGGTTCGTAAGGGCGCGAGTGGGGGAGGGGAAGAGGTATTCGCCATTTCGGCCGAGGGAAATGGAGAGAACTCCAGCGAAGGAAGGTCCATGGAAATAGAATCCAGCAGTTCCTTTCTTCCCCCTTCCGATCTGCATCGCTTCCACCATCCCCCCCTTCCCCTCCGACACTCCATTTCAAACCTACACACCCCCTAAGGCGAACGGCAGACTTCCTAAATAAACACCGAGGCCCGAACTTTTTCCTTTTTCAGGTGAATGACTTCCCGCCGACTTATTGCGTCGGTTCAGCTCTGCCGGAAATAAGGTTATCCGATGGTGAGCGAAAAGTTGAATTTATTACTTCAAGTGAGGCTGAAGACTTCTGCATTTTTATTCGTCATTGTTCCACTGGATGTGAACTCGCCTACGTCTGTTAGTTTATTAAAACGGCATTGTACACGTTTGGATGCGTTCATCGTGAATGTGTTTGCTGTCGCCATTTAAAGCACATATTGTAATGTAAATTAAAGCAATATCTGCCCGTCTTATTATTTCTTGTCGGGCGAATTCCGCACCTTTTGAAACATTGCTTATAAATTCTCTTAGAAGTTTTGCATAGGTTTCCTCGTTATTGTTTTTCCTACACTGGGCTTTAAATTCCTGTAAACCGCATTAAGCGTGTTTGAAATCCCTCTACAGCATGCCGTTAATCCTCGAATTTGTGACGAGACGATGTGAAGGTTTTATAAATATGAATATATTAAAATATTAAAGGTAATTGCCTAATTACATAGTGGATAATAATATATTTCGTTGAGAGAAAAACTGAGCCCTACGTTGGTATTAAGAACTGCTGTTCACAACTCGCTAGCAACATGACTGAAAAAACCCAAATACGTACTGTTGCCCTCTAAACCCGAATCAGTGATACCAATCAGTGAAATAACATTCACTGAAAGTCAGTTGATAAGCTACTGCCGACTGGCAAATCAAGGAAATCAACTGTGAACAAGTGACTTATGGCAGTGGCATTCTCAACATTCAGCGGGAATCGCAAATAATTCAGTGAATTGCAGCTATCATATTAATTAGTTGTCAGGAAATTATGAACAGTTGCTCAATTTTTCACCTTTTCATTGATTTGGCTCAATTTTCACTGCTTCAAATTTAGAGTGTAGAAATATGGAGTTTTATTTTTCAAAGCCTTGTTTTGAAACCGTTCATCCGACCGTGAAGCAGCTATATTTTACAGCGAGCGAATGCCATCTCATCAAAGAGGATTCCCGTACGGCCTGTAATTATGCAACCGCGTCAAAGCCGGATCGATACAGCCGTCAGTGCTGAAAGCCGAGCAGCGTAGCAGTTTTGTTTAGCGTCGCTTACGGGCGCACTTGAATCAAGGCGAACCGGGTCCAATCCTCGGCCGGGTCACCGGATTTTCGCAAGTGGGAATCGTGACGGACGATGCCGTTGGTCAGCGTGTTTTCTCGTGGATCTCCCGTTTCGCCCGCCCTTTCATTCCGGCTCATCTCTATGCTCACCTCAATCACCCTCGTCGGCTCTCAAGACCTCGCTGTTATGAGCCGCCCAAATCTCTTCACTCACTTCGCTTCTATGGGACAAAGGACTATGGATGGTTCATGGTAAACTGAGCACTTTTGAAATCAACCTGTAAAAAAATATATTTTTTTTCCCCTGACAACGTGTGTTTTAACGGACAGGCAGACCGACTCGTTTCCAGTTTAGTTGGCAGCGAAAAACTGAAAGTAGTCCCATATGATAACGTCGTATTCAAAGCATAACGTTTACATTTATGGCCACCGAATTTATTTAAAATATTTTTTCTCGTGTTTAATGCAGATTGGAGTAAAAATTGGCATATGGTTTTAATATTTACATTTTTTTACGATTTCACAGATTTCACAGTTACCTACACTTAATTCGTGCATGAATAAAGCGAAACAATGGCAATGCAGATTTTACATATGATGGAATGATACAGATTCGACAGAGAAATATATCTTATGCAGGGCTTTCAAAAATGCTCAGTTTACGTTGAACAGCCTATATCGACGTGCACTGGCTGAAAACTAGCACCAGGTTCAGTCGAGGCCACGCGGTATCCATGTGTCACTAAATTATCGATCAGTTGCAATAGTTATGAGAGGAGATACGTGTGATATGTCTTGCTCTCAGAAGACAAAACAATATTTTTTTTCTTAAATAACAAACGCAGTTTCAATCTGAGTAGACATCTCCGTGATACATTCCTTAATTTTCTGTGCGCATTAATATGAAATGGAAAAAAAAANGTTTCAATCTGAGTAGACATCTCCGTGATACATTCCTTAATTTTCTGTGCGCATTAATATGAAATGGAAAAAAAAATCCTAAATACACAAAGCAAGCCAATTTTATGAAAAACATGTGAAAATTCGACAGTCCTTGGTTTGTTNAAAAAAAAATCCTAAATACACAAAGCAAGCCAATTTTATGAAAAACATGTGAAAATTCGACAGTCCTTGGTTTGTTCGTGGAAGCTCCCACTATTTGCAAATTACTTTTTGGTCACTAACCAGAGGACGTTCATTACGTCTGAGTCAGTAAAAGAAATCATGAGTGTAGGTTTTAATAGGAATTGCATATCAGATGCTTGAACTACATCCGTTANTCTGAGTCAGTAAAAGAAATCATGAGTGTAGGTTTTAATAGGAATTGCATATCAGATGCTTGAACTACATCCGTTAAGTGCATGAGCAAAAATTACTTTATATATAATGTACACGCGTATGCTAATTTATGTCTGAAAAAAAACTGATTTTAATTTATGCTGTTTACACGAGAGTTTTAATCTGCATGATGTATATAAGCTAAGTATGAGANTCTGAGTCAGTAAAAGAAATCATGAGTGTAGGTTTTAATAGGAATTGCATATCAGATGCTTGAACTACATCCGTTATGTGCATGAGCAAAAATTACTTTATATATAATGTACACGCGTATGCTAATTTATGTCTGAAAAAAACTGATTTTAATTTATGCTGTTTACACGAGAGTTTTAATCTGCATGATGTATATAAGCTAAGTATGAGANGAAAAAAACTGATTTTAATTTATGCTGTTTACACGAGAGTTTTAATCTGCATGATGTATATAAGCTAAGTATGAGAAGTTCTTTGTTTATCACGAAAGTAATTTAAATGTCACTTAATGGTCTTTTATTTATTGTTTTATAATATTTTTGGCAACTGTATTTATTTAGAGTGAGTTGGCAAGGTTGGTTAATTCGTTAATACCCTCCTGATTTAAACACATCGCAACACTAGACATGTTTCCGATACGACCTTATGCAAATTTTCTTTGTTTAGCAAAATGTCTACTTCTTAGAACTTTTTGGTTAAGGATGAGCACTGCGTTGGATTTTTCGAAGATGGACCCAGCAGGACGGAGACGTCCTTGCTTGTAGCTAATTTGATTTTGAAAGTTATTGTTCCTGAGAAGAGCCCAGACCATTAAAAGACGTGTAATATACGGGACTGTATTATTTTTAAAGCTAAGAAGAGGGCCTGGATGAGTTTTTCTTGTATATTGTTGTTAAATTTAGTTCGCAAAGGACGCGACTTATGCAAGTCATAGGTGTTTTGAACTGTATTCGGCACAGAGGCCCGTGAACCTATAATAGGGAACTTAACAGAAGCTGAGAAGATCGTCTAGGATCGGATCGGCAAGTTCCGGATTTTTGTAAGAGAATTTCAATAATATTTTTTCATTTTTTTTGCAATTTTACAGAAAATTGGTTTTTGCAACAGATAAGTGACTGCATGCATGTATTTCGGTTTTCAAGCAGAGAGTGATAATTTAATTTTCATTGCTACGTTAACCAGTGGATTAACATTTGCATACTTTCTACCCAGTTCCAAAATATTGTGTCCACAAATCCCTCGGAGAAAGAATTTAGATTCTGTTCTTACCCTTTTAAATTTAAAGTGCAAGTTTTTTTATTAAGCTTGACAAGCAGTCACGGGAAAAGAGAACACTCTGTAATTATTTCACTATTCAAAGAGCTAGTTTTGCCAAATAAATAGCTTGATTTTTTTAAAGTTTTAATAATTCTAAAGCTGCATTAATCAACTGTGGTATTTTTAAAGGCTCTTTTGATTTGCAAGAAAGGCTTAATTCAATTAAGTTTTTTACTGGTTCTGGTGTAGTGTAATTTCTATAGATTTGTAGGTATTTTTTGTCATAGAATAATTTTGAGTACCATGTTCTGTGATTATGTGTGTCTGTTCGAAAAATTATACGTGTCTTTTAATGTATCACGTGTGTTGTTTATAGACGGACATAGCTATCAAACGTTTATCACATACCAACTTACTGATCAGTATAGTAAAATAGCTAAAACAAGAAAAATGTTAAACAACAAGTGTATTTTTGTATCCCAAGAGGAAATTTTATTTGCGCCACTGGCTTGACACATTGCTACTGGGAAGTCTTGAATACCTTTGGTAACATATCGCAAATATAGACGATATAAGACGACTTTTACTTTGAAGTCTCCAAGGCATCCTGAAATCACGAGGTTGCGAGTTTAATCCCTGTACGTTATTCCTCATAAAGATCTATTTTGTACATATGAAAAAAGTAGCTCACTCAGCAGATGCCTAAATATAACTCTGAATTATAACTGAAACATTTACTATATAACAACACAGACATACACAACATACACTTCAGACAGCGAAATCGTATTCGGTGAGTAAACGACAACTTTGGAATAAAGCCAGTGCAGGGATATCATCAATACTGGAAAGACTGCAGTATCCCATTATCGCCAGTATTTCTACCTGGGTCATCCTGAACGCTCTGGTCCTGATACCTAATTATTGTTCGCATTTTTCCCAACATTAGTGTGTGCCGAGACGTGTGTAAAAGTTCTTGGATTAAGACTAATTTCACAATTGTTCAGTGGTGCTACCAAGCCATTGTAGTTGACTGAGATAGCGTATGAAAGCTCCGTAAATTGTCATCGAAAAGAAGCAAAAAAAAAAAAAATCATATATACATAATTAAACCTTCGATGTGTTCAGCTGAAGGTAATGAAGGTAAAATTTTTATTATACTAGTGAGAATCACTGCCACATTTGAAGGTGATTACTAATCACTATATATCAAAATGAGAACTTATTATGTAAACATATTTCAGCTCCGCACAAAAATCTTATGAAAAGGATTTTACTTGTGAGACATTTTGGACTTCAAAGAAAATGTGAACTATGTAGCGTCACAGGTCAGTGGCACTAAAAGGAAAAACTAAAGCCTTAATTGAACAAAAAGGGAGTGTTATGTCCTTTTCCTCCATTGTCCTTTCCGCCAGTTTCCACACCTTTCACTGATGATTTATTAAAATGAGTCATCTGTTTTTTCCCCACATTATTAGTGTCCATCTGCTGGCATGATGGTTTTATGTAGATGTCTGGCCGCACTATGCAAGTGGTCTTAGTTTTCGATGCACAGACCCATATGGGTGAGTGAGTGAAGATATTTGTGCGGCTCTTAACATCGTGGTCTTGATAGACCGATGAGGGTAAAGTGAGGTGAGTATGGAGCAGTGTCGTAATGAAAAGGCGGGGGAAATGGGGTCTCTTCCCTAGAAAATCCGCCGACCAGCGACATCGTTCGAAACGATTCCCACTTGGGAAAATCCGGAGTTATCCGGCCGGGGATTGAACCTGGTTGGCCTTGGTGGGAGGTGAGCAGTATAACCACTCAGTCACCGTGGCCCCGGCCAGACCCATGTGATAATGCCACACAAGGCGTTGGTAATAGTAAGAGTAACACAGGAAAATTTAATTAAAGCCAAACTCCTGGCCAACCCAAGCAGTACCTTGACAAATGAGTTGGTGGTGAGCGTGTTCCGATTTATTTTAATTTTATTTTTGATAGGTTTGCATTATGATAGAAAACTTACCAAGGAACGACTTACTTACTACACTGCATTTAACTTAATAATACAAATATCCATAACTTTGCGGGGGTGAAATCCGGAACCTCGCAGTACGAAATAAAAATGATTTTAGCCTACGCCATTCATAGAGAAGATTGGCTTATTCCTTTGGATTACTATTCTCCGTTAAAACATACATAAACTAAGTATTGAAGCGATTGAATTTATAATGGCTTGAATGACTTCAGTGTTCGTATTTACGTTTGTGTGGGAAGGAGAAAGGATAGTTGGTAGAGCATTACCATATACCTGAGGGTGACTATTTATGTAATAACCTTATGTTTCTGTTGGTTTCTTGATCGTGGTTGTACACTGGGCTATCTGAGCCGCTACAGTTCACCTGTTTGTAAGTTTTCGGGAGGCTGCTTTTTTAATTTGGCTTGTTGGTGCAGAAGTTTCCAGTCCACATTCCTGCAGTCAAGAATTATATATTTTTTTTTACAGCAGTACTTACCAACCGTTGGAAAATTTTCGATAAAAAAATAGTCTTAAAATCTCGGCTTCTACTTGAGTACGCGCTGTTATTGTCTTCCAGTTATAATTCCGTAAGCAGCTCAAATTTCCTTCCCATTCGTCTCCTTGAAATCTTGAATCAAGAACTTCTTAAAGTCCACGAAACCGAGAAAACGAGACATGTTTACAGAATAAATCCGTAATTCAATAATATGCCCCGTCTGGGAAGGCTTCTAACAGCAGGTATAGAAACTCTCCTACAATGCGAGAACATACTAGTAGTTCCTAAATATCGCAAGTGGCAAGATACCACCAGCACTACAAAATGGATCACAAAACTGCAGATAGAAAAAATTTTTCCCTGCAGTTTTTCCTGGTTTTATCGTACTAGTTGCTTAGTTTGGGTATTTGTACGTTACTGATACCTAAAAAGATATTTCTTCAGACCAAAATTAAATTTAATGCGGAAGATACTGATAAATAATTAGTGTAGCATATCATCTTAAAATTGTGTTTGTAATTAAATGTGTGTCGTTTGCGCGAATTCAAGCAAACAGCTCATAAAAGCATGAAATAGAAAATAAATCTTACATTAAGTACATATATGTATCATTTATGAAAGTAAAATATTTTCGCAATTCACTGTGGCAAATCAAAAAGGAGGTCATTGTGTTGTTGATAAACTCGCTCCATCACTTGGATCAGTTATACCGTCATTCCAGTCCCAAAATAAAGCTAGGCATTTGGCTGCTGAAACAAACGGTAGTAATTTCTGATCAAAACCGATGGTGTTACCATAGCGACATAGTCTATATCTGTGTGAACTATTTTGAGGCTCAGCCTGGTTTTATCCACTCGTCTTTTATGTGCATCATTAGGCCGGGGTCATCAGTTTTGTTTCTGGAGCGCAGTGTAACTGCCACATATAAACGTCGCTCACTCGGGGAATTTTTTACGCACGCTACCAAAAAAAAACTGACTCAACACACCAAGCTAAAAAAATTAATGAAGGGTTGAAATGTTACCCACTGCACATATAAATATGTAAGATAGTTTTATTCAAAGCCGCCAGATAGGCAGTGAAAAGCAGATAATGAAATTAATCACTCGAGTTTATACAAGAATAAAGTGAGTGAGTCAAGATATTTGGGCAGCTCTTAACAGCGAGGTTTCAAGAACCAATGAGCCTGAATTGAGGTGAGTATGGAGCATCATCGGAATGAAAGGGTGGGGAAACGGGAGCTCCCCGAGAAAACCCGCTGACCAGCGGCATCGTTCAGAACAATTCGCACATACGGGGTCACCGTGGCCGCTATCCAAGAAGTAAATATATTCCCCTAAATAACGCAGTAGCATAAAACTCTAAAATGCCATACACAGCTTCAAAAAAGTTAATTACATAAATTACCTCATTCTTTGTGATTGTTCTGTACAGTATGAGGAAGATATCTTAATGGACATTTTCGTTTGACATAATTTTGTAGTGTGCGATGGTTCGTTAACGAAAATAAGAGAAAGCGCGCTATTTAATTTTGCAGTGCAGAAATAACACATGCGTAAATACATATACTTATAGCTAAGAAAGGTTACATATGTGTCTTGTGTACACAAAAAAAAAGTTTTACTTGTTACAATCTATTTTTTTGTAAACTAGTTACCAAACGTTTACTAGTAACTCTACGACTGAAATATTGAATATTTACAACTCATTATTTTTTTAAACAAACAAAATTGTTTACGTAGCTTAATATTGATATAAAAATTTAAGTCTACAATCCCAACATTACTTTCAAGCCCATTTGCGAAGATGGAAGATTCCTTCCAAGCCTGGTATGCCGCTTGTATGGATGGTTCTATATAATATTTGGCCATATGCTGGCCATTTTCATAGACGTTTTCATAATTGGACATGTGCAATTTTCGATTGAGTATTTCCTACAAAGTTGAAATTTTAGCCAATCAGCGAGAAGGCGGTAGAGTTATTTATTATAATTTTTTTTCGAGAAAAAGCGATATAACTATTAAAGACGAATAAATAATAAATAAAAGACACTAAAGATTATTTACTGATTATTTAACAGCATTATGCGAAAAATATGGTTATCACTCGTGTTTATTTAACAGAGCCAGTTATAACAACTGAACGATTACGCTCTGTGCATAAACGCATAATGCTGAAGTCGTGAGTGAAGATTGTTCCTGGACCACAGTTGCAGAAGTAAAGTGATACAAAATGCACTCGTCTCTACTTGTGCGGCAACAAGTATCATTCAATAGGTTATTCCAGAGAAGCCTCCATAACTGCTTGTATGCAGGCTCGGGTAGGAGGTCTCGTNGCCTCCATAACTGCTTGTATGCAGGCTCGGGTAGGAGGTCTCGTGGAAGCTTCCTCCCGAGCTTGTACGGCGAATTTTATCGTAGCAGACAAGCTTAACACATGCCAGACTAAGGTTTTGGGGAATCTATTGCAATTCATTTGTAGTGTCACAGAAACATCTTTAGCAAATAGTTTCCAAATAATTACTTATAAGAATACAAGAAAAATACGGGTTGTCTCTTAATCGGCCCATTTGTTGGAGAGACTTGTTTTTTTTCTCTCCTCCGAAAGGAGGTCGGACTGTTGAGGAATTCTTGGCGGAAGACACGAGTCACTGCTCGAATAAATGCAGTTACAACTGCTGTGCCTGTTTTTACTTTTTTTTCCCCCCTTCTCGGAAAGTTCTTTCGCGCTTTGGCGTAAAAAAAAAAAGAAAGAAGAAAGGGGTAGTTTCGGGAGTTGTCGAACGCCGCACTTCGGAAATTACCACACTTGCAAGTTTGCCGGGGTGAAGTGGGTCAGGCGTCCTCGTGGGTTTAGGTTTTATTTTTTNCGTATCTCTGCCAGCAAGAGGTAGATAACTAGCGAAAGGGGAGAAGGAAACGGGTCACGGCAAAATCGATGGCCTCCGCCCCTTGTACGCGCGAGACCAAAGCAGAGCTGGTTCGAGAGAATCGGGCCAGAAAATTGAACGGGGCGACGTCGTCAATATTTCAGCGACGTCTTTCAACGGGTACTCCCAGCCGAGGGACGGATGTGACCTGTGAGTACCCTGCACTCTGAACTCGAGTTTATTCCAACAGCCGGTCGTAAATATTCCAGTCGAAATCTCAAAAGAGTCGCATGAAGGAAGCGTGTCCTTGCTAGAGGAATTCCGGGATGGAAATTATACGAGTCTGAGATATGCCGTTGAAGGAAAGAAATAGCAGCCATTGAGGACAGGTTCTCTTGAATTCTAAATCTGAGTAAGTGACTTCAACCAGTGAATAAAATACGTACTTCTAAATTAGTTAAACTTTCACATCTCACGGTGTTTCTACAGAAATTGATAACACACATTCTTTCCGTTTTGTTTTTGGCATTCCGAAAGTGCTTTCATACTAATACCAAATTGCAAAGTTCGTTATCCGCTCTCATTACGTGGTCATGCCGTTCTATCTTTCTTCCGTTCACTGAAATTGAGATATCGTTGATTAGCTATCGGTTCGATGACTATACAAACGTCCAGCTGAGAATCGAAGACTTCGCTAAACGAATAGCTTAATTGCGACGAAATTTTCATCTTAACTCTTCAGAATTTGTGTTTTCATTTGTCCAGTAGACAATCGGCAAGAAAGTGTAATCCGATACATGCAAATCTTTAGGGTATACACGTTGTATGTGTGCGGAAAACTAAGACTGGGTTACTGCAGAATGTAAACCGAATTTTAATCAAAAACGTGCAAATTATACTACAAGCACTCAACATTTACAAATAAAATATACTAAATGATAAGCATTACGAGGGGAGTAAGTGACAGCTATTCTGGTATGGAAAATCTGGTATAGAATATAACAAAAGTATTGCAAATATGAAATACAAAAAGTAAATAAATATTAACATGACTTAAAATACATATATATTTTGGTATCTTAGATGTCAATATCACCGATAATTCCAGAACACATCCGAAGGAAACCTGTAAAGTAAATGACACTAGTAAATAAAAATAAGTTGCCAATATAGCTAATTTGCCGACTTTTCACAACGGATGTATGCGAGTAAATTTGACGAAATAGGCCCTGATGTAAGACTGAGGCGAAAGGAACAGGTGTGTTTAAATAACATGTTTATATTGCAATCATTTTGAAAATAGCTTCCCGACTCACTTAAAATGCGTCAGTTTACATGGTCTACCGTAGTAATACTTGTTTGCCAAAATTTGGTGGGAACAGGTTTATTGTTTCCCAAGATGCGGCTTGAAAGTGGGGCTTAAAAAATGAGGCTCTGTGTAGACACATTTGATGGTTGTTATTAAGGCTACTGCCAGCATACAAAGTTAGTTTAAAAGTGGGTCGTATTCCGTTACCTCTGCAATGCGCAAAATGCCCAAGCAAGTTGAGCCGTTGCCTGCCGATAGGTGCATCTGAGTACATCACACATCATTTTGCTTTCAGCCAATCTCGCGCATCAACTGCATGTGGTCTGTAGCAAACCTGCTTCGTGCGCTGACGTAATTTTTGCCTGAATTGCTTGGGAGAACGTGCTATATGTACGGTTAAACAGCCAAAATATATTCAACAGTGCCATTAATTACTGTAGGCGTGTGCCTAGAAAATGAATTTGGGTGATTTTCAGTATGGTTATGATTTATTCTACTCAGGTTGGGAAACTCATTGCTTTTAGTTCGGCAATTAAATTTTTCGCCACTAGGTGAGCACTAGTGTTCCATGTGTACCGGATTTTCTCTATTTATATGTTAAAAAACCAAATAATTGCAATCATCAAAAATCAAATATAAAATAAACGCGTATCTAAGTTAAATATTTCTCAGTCATTATTGACGAGGGTTAAAATTTTAATTCAAAGTAACCTGTTTGGAACACTGCGTACCAAACGGCGGAAATCTTCCCTATGCCAAACTCTCCCATAAGAAAACCCGTTCTGTTTACAACTTGAGTAGAATCAACCGTAGTATGGTTCAGCTACGATACGCATGCGAAATACATGAAATTTTGAAGCACGCAAAGTGATGTTAAGGTATGTAACGTTTGTTAATATGCTCAGCAGTTACCATCTTCTATTCAAACCAATGGCGAGGTAGGCAAACTGTTGTTGTTCCGCCACCTTGTGCACTCACGAATGTGTTTGATAACGGAATTATATCGCAGGAGATTTCTCGCAGCTGCATCAGTGCAGGCAATGGAGCACGGCCATGGTTACATGGTATCGTAGATTTAGCTTAGTAACAAAAATGTTCATTCGGCTGCCATTTAAAAACTAACTCTCTGACCGACTTAACTCATATAAGTTGACANTAAGCACGCAAAGTGATGTTAAGGTATGTAACGTTTGTTAATATGCTCAGCAGTTACCATCTTCTTTCAAACCAATGGCGAGGTAGGCAAACTGTTGTTGTTCCGCCACCTTGTGCACTCACGAATGTGTTTGATAACGGAATTATATCGCAGGAGATTTCTCGCAGCTGCATCAGTGCAGGCAATGGAGCACGGCCATGGTTACATGGTATCGTAGATTTAGTTTAGTAACAAAAATGTTCATTCGGCTGCCATTTAAAAACTAACTCTCTGACCGACTTAACTCATATAAGTTGACANTTTAGTAACAAAAATGTTCATTCGGCTGCCATTTAAAAACTAACTCTCTGACCGACTTAACTCATATAAGTTGACACGGAGTACCATAGCATCTCTTGTTTGTGAAATTAGGGAAGAATCGTTTGATTTCCCGAAATGACAGATACAAATTAATTTTTTCATGTGGTGTTGTTTTTTCAAAATGGTGGACAAAAAGGCTGTTCAATCACATAGGTATTTAATGATTGTAGTTAATACTTTAAGTATATCAAATTTGGTCTAAATTGATTAAATGGTGCGGTACATTTACCAAATTAACTTAAAATATTTATGGCCACAATATTGAAAACAAGTATCATATAAATTTAATTCACAAATGTTAGCATCGCCTATCATAGTATTAGTAAGCTGTCAGCACATAATGTTTGTTTTAAATTGGTTAAATCGTTTCTTGGATACAGCATAGTAATTTAAAATGTTGTATGGCCTCCATTTTGAACATACGTGTCTGGCCCATTTAAAGATACAACTTTACATAGGGTACCGTTGTATTTATTGTTTATCAAATTTGGTTGGAATCGGTTGATTTTTTCCGAGATACGATACTAAAACTTTATTTTTTCTAGTGGTATTTTTTGTATAAAATGTTGGTCAAAAGATGTAATGCATTAATATATTCAATGATTGTAGTTGATAGATTTATCATAACAAGTTTGGTCAAAATTTGTTGAACGGTGAGGTATATACAAAATGAACCGAAAATATTTATATAGCCGTCCTGTTGAAAATAAGTGCACTATCCACTTAAGTCGCATATGATACCATGTACCATCAAAGTATTAGTTACCCGTGAAATTCCGTGGGAATATTTTGGGTAGTTTTCGAAATATNTATGATACCATGTACCATCAAAGTATTAGTTACCCGTGAAATTCCGTGGGAATATTTTGGGTAGTTTTCGAAATATGATATAACAACTTAATTTTTTTTTTCAATTAAATCTATCTTCCTAAATGCGGACCAATAACAGTATACATCCGTAAATGAAATATTTACGAGATTTATTACCAAAGTATGAAGTTTAGTTTAAATTGGCTAAATGGTTTTCGAGATATGCAAGAGTGCCATAAATATTGAGATGACCACCATTTTGAAAATANAGTTTAAATTGGCTAAATGGTTTTCGAGATATGCAAGAGTGCCATAAATATTGAGATGACCACCATTTTGAAAATAAACATACGGCGTAGTGTAAAACTATAAAAGTCGGAGTGCTATACTATATACCATGCACATACGGAGTTTAGTGAAATTCGGTTTTTAAGGATTAAAAAGTTAAAAGGGGGTGGGGGGAGGCGCATAAATCCCATACAGACATTGGCATGATTGCAGAAGCCTGTCTTCCCAAGGAAAGTAGGCTAATAAGGATTACAAACTGTACTGACATACACGCTCCCCATTATCTGGCATTACAAATGTTAAACCTGATGAATTAAAAAATACAGCAAAGTTAATACAAAATTTAAAACCCAGATAAAGATCCTGCAAATACAAATAACACATGGATAAGAAATAATTGGGATTTAGACTCCAAACCAAGTGCCTCGCAACTTTAGGAACAATACTTTTAAAAAAAAAGAGAGAAATAATTCTTTCCCAGAATTTATTCGAAAAAACTATAATAATATACAGTTGTGAAAAGTCAGAGTAAATCAAATAACAGTTAAGTATATCGTATTATGGCTTAGTGGAAAGTCCAAACAATTTTTTATTTAATAATATGGACAAAAATAATGTGCTACCATTAAACACTAGTAAATAGTGCAAAACAAGTTTTTTACGTATAAAAAACAACTAATATTAAGATATGAAATACTTTAATGTAGATATAATTAAAATAACACAGTGACATGCTAATTAACAGTTAACTAAGAGGACAGAAATGAAATGTTGCTCTAGGAATGCAAGGCGTAATTAAATTGTAATTTTCAAGGGTGAGAGACTCAAAACTTACACAAAGGTAAAAATGGTTTAACTTACGCTCCGGTCATAAGGAAAGTACACTAGGTTTATGTACAAGACTACAACGAGTACCAAGCAAATAGTTAAGTAATTATAATTTGCCAAGGATATTTTTTAGTACACTGTAAAACCACTTTTATACAGTACCGTGTAATTCATATTTGAGGTTCATGCTACTATTACTATAGAAGAGGGTTTAGTGCTTGTAGCAACCCATATCATCATCAGAAATTGTATACTGCACATGAATGAACATTATTGACAGAATTTATTATGAATTGGGAGTTGTTGAAGTGGATTCGACAAACGATATTGGAATTATGGCTACTATTAAGAACTACCTGTATCTTACACACAACCAACTACCTGCAGCAGACTACAAACTACCAGTTTATGAAGATGGAAAATTCGAAGTATGTATCCCACTAGCCATTCTGTTAGGTTTCGCAGATGATTATAGGCATGTAAGTATTAATTCCAAACACGAATTGGTTATTATCTTAGCCAAAACGCAAACGAATCCAATCCAGGGTGTTTCTGTTGGACCAGAAGCTGCAACACTGTCGATACAATCCATCGAATTAATGCTACCTATTGTGCAATTAAAAATTTCGGGAGTGTGTAAAGTTATTTTAAATACGTCGAGAAGGTATGGAATGTCAATATTGCTTTCCGAACATGGAGTCTGGAAACTTTCCCGAGTTTTCTGCGCTCCATATTGGAATATATTGCTCNTGTTCTGCGCTCCATATTGGAATATATTGCTCACGTATTGGACTCCAATATACTTCATATTGGAGTATATTGGAATGGAAAGTATATTTTTACAAGCGAGAAGCATCGCTACATCATAGTAGCATTCCAGTCGGGAGAACAAAATGTAATCAGTGCAGANATATTTTTACAAGCGAGAAGCATCGCTACATCATAGTAGCATTCCAGTCGGGAGAACAAAATGTAATCAGTGCAGATCGATCGAAATTCAACCACGTGAAAATAAAGAATGTTAAAATATTTCTCATATCTGAAAGTTTTCCGTATGGAGATTTAAATGTTGATTTTACGAATGGGACTTATATGATGCCGTATCAAATGTTTACAGATTTCCGGAAAAGCTACTATGGACCAACACCATCTCCAGTCCTAGAACCGAGTGAATATACGAGCCCGCACCTCTCCTAGATTTCGATGAGAGCAAACAAGACGACAGAATGAACACAGGAGTGGTTGACTGTCGCATAAAAATGGTGTCAGCAGATAATTTTTCCTACAAAACTTGCACATGGTCTTCGATAAGTCACGATCGCCTGGTCACATACAATGTACGAGACAAAATAGTTAAAGTACTGATGTGAGTGTAAAAATCCATCCAGTCACACATTGTTCGTGAACATGTTCGCCAATATGTAGAGGTTCACATCTCCTTTCGGATTCATCATCAAAGAAATATGTATTGCATATACGATTGGAAGCACAAGTTCCTGAAAATTCTTACCGCCGTTTGCTTGGCAGCTGCTCGACAACAAGAGTGCAGTCACGATGAATCGGTGGTTGACAAATCACTATCATGGACACGCATGGCATGATGGTGACACGGAATATGAAACAATAAGCAGCGTAGTCGCTGACATGTTGTCCATTGCGATGTACGGGGTAATGTTCGTAGCAGGTCCAGAACAAAAAANATAAGCAGCGTAGTCGCTGACATGTTGTCCATTGCGATGTACGGGGTAATGTTCGTAGCAGGTCCAGAACAAAAAAATATTTCCCAGTATTTACTGCAGTGCTAACATAAAAATTTACGACCTGCAAACTGATTATGATTGTCCATCACTGANTATTTACTGCAGTGCTAACATAAAAATTTACGACCTGCAAACTGATTATGATTGTCCATCACTGAAAAAAAATTTAAAGTGTGGTACACAAACATTAAGCACTCTTGCAATGCATGCGAGAATTATTTTACTTGTCCCTGCTTCAACGCACTCGTGATACAGAGGTGGGCGATGGCGATGTGCTGGAAGACTAAAATGAAGTCTGCTACAAACGGGTAAAAATAAAAGTACAAGCCAGAAGACAAACAATAAGGTCGATGCACTGGCAAGTCCAGTACAACCTNATAAGCAGCGTAGTCGCTGACATGTTGTCCATTGCGATGTACGGGGTAATGTTCGTAGCAGGTCCAGAACAAAAAATATTTCCCAGTATTTACTGCAGTGCTAACATAAAAATTTACGACCTGCAAACTGATTATGATTGTCCATCACTGAAAAAAATTTAAAGTGTGGTACACAAACATTAAGCACTCTTGCAATGCATGCGAGAATTATTTTACTTGTCCCTGCTTCAACGTACTCGTGATACAGAGGTGGGCGATGGCGATGTGCTGGAAGAATAAAATGAAGTCTGCTGCAAACGGGTAAAAATAAAAGTACAAGCCAGAAGACAAACAATAAGGTCGATGCACTGGCAAGTCCAGTACAACCTNACAAACGGGTAAAAATAAAAGTACAAGCCAGAAGACAAACAATAAGGTCGATGCACTGGCAAGTCCAGTACAACCTTGAAATTGAGTTCAGCCACCATCGAATGCATATAACAATTACGTGATGTGTTAAATATATCAGTTGAACTACAGCTTTCCTGTGTGCACGACGTGTTACAGTCGTCGTGAATGGGCTTATAGAAAAATTGAATCGTTCTTTTCGGTACAATAAACTTTCCGACATGAAGATCGGGCAGACATGCATCCCAACTGATTTCCAGTAGACTGATATTTTCTATGGGAAAAGCATTATGTGTGTATCAAACAATGACTTAAGAGTAAATTTGCCAAAACGATATGTTCAACTTATTCTGCAGAGGGTCGTGGAAGATCTTAACAAGACCTTGGTGCATGTAACTTACAATGGTATGAAATCTATCGGCAATGGAAAAAATATACACATGTTAGACTTTTCGTGAAAAGTGTGATACTTTCTGGGCAGTAAGAGGGAAGAAGAGATATAAATGTATACTTTGATTGAAATACAGTATGGTGAACATCATTTCTTTAATTTTCGTGTGTGATAGTCCCACGTCTCAGTCAGGAAGAAAATACTTCAGTTGAACTTCGGCCTTCCTACAGAGTAGTCGAAATGACTAACGTGAATTTCAATCCACTGGATATTGACAAGTATGAGGATGTACCAATTGGTTATCGCAGAGTTCATTTTAAGCCAGCAGTCTTACCAGAACAAGTTATGGCATGCAATGAACTCGAACACTGGGTACGTTGCAATGTCGAAGAAGATTGTACGTCTGTGAGTCCAGTACCATGCAGTTCCATTGCTTGTCCAGTACAGTATCTACGCCCTGACTGCCAACTTCCCACTACTACAAGCCGTTTGTTGTCGCAAGCAAGTGAAGAGCAGCTTAGACAGCGTTGAGGTTCGCAAAATATCGCATATGCACTTCGTCGGCCTGGCAGTGACATCATTCGGAACTCGGCGAAGAGTTATTGTAGTTGTGGATGACGTGAATAGCAGAGGTCCTATCACAATAACAACAGACTCGCCAGTACTAATAATATG
Organism: Clitarchus hookeri; assembly: GCA_002778355.1. Lineage (NCBI taxonomy): Eukaryota > Metazoa > Arthropoda > Insecta > Phasmatodea > Phasmatidae > Clitarchus > Clitarchus hookeri. The sequence continues at coordinate 36,401 of NQII01005147.1, read as the reverse complement.
TGTGAAAGATGTTTTGAGACAAATTTTTTAAGACTTGTTACAAGTACTCTTAAGGAAAAAACCATATAAGTAATGGAGAATTGTAAAANTTTGAGACAAATTTTTTAAGACTTGTTACAAGTACTCTTAAGGAAAAAACCATATAAGTAATGGAGAATTGTAAAATAACATGATGTTGTTTTGAAACTAAATAATTTGTAAGTGTAATATATTGAATGAAAAAAGAGAATACTAATGTACTATGTATAATATTTGAAAGTAAAAAAAATTTATGTTGATTGAAAAAAAAAATTGAGAATTGAAAACATTTTTGTTTAGGAAGAAATTTCAAAATAATGTTTCCGCTCTTGAAATAATAATATTTACACATATGTCGTGTTGTATAACTCATAAACCAAAATACATGTGTATGCATAGAGGAAAGCTGGAGGAAAAAGTGTTTTTCTGTATTAATGTAATTTATGGCTGAATAAATATTTATTAAAAACAAAAATGTTTCATTCCTAAAATAAATCCTTGTGTCAAAATTATATATATATATAAGCACATTGAACTATTAAGAAACTTGCAAATGGTATGTGTATTTGAAAATGAAATTAAAAAGTAAAATATGAATATTGGAAAATATTCCAGAAAATATAAAGCCATATGTCTAGCAAATAAACCAATAAGCTTGTAGTTCTAAAAAGCCAAAACAAAATTATCTTAACAAAATGTATTAAAAAATACTACCTTCCATTCAGATAGACAATGGTGTGTATAAGGGAGGGTCGATATGGCGCTCGCACACCCTGAAAAAAAATGGGGACAGAAAATAATTTATACTATGACAAAAAAAAGTGGATGGTATAGAATCTTAACAGAGATTGTAAAATTAATGTAGCTGAGGATGCCGCAATGCATACCTAAAAAGTTTTTGATGTGCCTCTACTGGCCTAAAATATATGTTATTCGACGAAAAGTATCCAGTCACAGAACTGACGAATGCAGGGAGCGTTAAGAAACAGTTAGAAACACGAGAATGATGCTTCTGTCTTCTGAGCTAAAACTCTGACATGGGAAAAAAACTATGGTAAAAAATAATGATTTAAAATACCATACAACTATTGTACTAGTTGTTTCACAAATCAGCTGCAAAATAGTATTATGGATACAACAGTGACAATATATAATTATAAAAACAACTCAGGTATAGTTTTTCTTAAAGATGCATTGGAAAATGTTTTAATATAATATGTAAAGGATTATAAGTTTTATTTAAATGTAGACATACCAGGGAAAATATTGACAAATCATAGGGACGTGTATGTTTTTTGTTGACTCCAATATTCACTGATAAAAGCGATAGATTACGAATCATTAAACTGACAGTGTAACTAGCAGCTCACTACAGTTCCAACAGACTGCAAAATATACGGCCGCGCAGAAAATCTAAAGCAATGTTCGGAAATGTAATTTTAGGATATAAGAACATATATTCAAAGAGAAGTAATTTTCTTTCCCCGGTTGGGAGTGTACACAGAAATGCAGAATTTGGAAAAACCCATCCAGAAGAGGGCAAATTGGCTGGCTTCTCCCCCTTTCAGTTCGAGCACTGCTGCTATTTATTAATCGTGTATAAGGAACTTTACTTTTATAGGCTGGCAACAGTAAAGTGAGCACTTTTGAAGCCCTGGTTACTTTTTTCTTTCAGACAATTTATATCGTTCCGTCATTTGTTAATATAAACACTGCCATGCGAGTAATAAGCACAGTGTATACATTCCTCCATACTCAAAACCAAAAGTAAGAGGTCACAATGAAATAAATGTATTAGTTGTCTGATTCAAAAAGTGTTCACTTCACCATGAACATGCTATAGCTTCTGTCATCTTGGGGTTACCCAAAAAAAAAATCCTACAAAAGCTCCTGCAAAGGAAGTTTTAAAACAAGTCACGCGTATTTTTTTCATCATATTATACTCGGCAAGTTGAAAGGCTCTGAGCAGTGCAGCGGTGAGGCGATTTTTTTCCCCCGGATCTTGTCGACAGCCTAATGGAAGTCCTCGGGCTGAAACCTTTTTGTGGCAGTTGAGGAGATATTTTTGCAATGGTGACCTGCGTGCTTTTCCCGCACCCGGGTTAAAAACAACTGCCGTCAGGAGAGCTGAGGACGAGCATAGCCAGCCAATGACAGCTCTCCACTTTCTAGCACAACCATATTTGGTGAGAGAGCACTGACCACTATTACAATAACACCGCGCCTGGTTACGGCCACCACGCCGCTCCCTTCAGACACGGAGCTAGGCATGCCAGTTATCGCTCAACGTATAAAAAGGATGACGCTGGCTTCCATATCTGCGCTTGACGTCTGTTCATCAAGGTTCCTTGTCGTCATCATTTCACCGCCTAGTCGTCGCTGCGTTTTCGTGAATTACCCTTCCGTCCATTTCAACTTCTAGTAAAAACTCGTTCAGGTATGTTAAAATGCTAATGATTAATAGCACTTGTAAAAATTAAAGTTTTAATACATGTATTACAGCTGTACAATACTGGCGTGCAATTTTCAATAAACTGTGTTTCCAGTGCTGAGTAAGCATGCACTTTATAATATTTTATTCGTACGCATCACAACCTAATTTATTGTTATTATAAACGATGAGTACTTCGATGACAGCAAATTGAAACTTGTTCGTGTGTATTTCTTCACTTATCCTTGACGGTGAAATACTGTGGGACCTACGTACATTGACAAGCAAATTATATTCAGCGTCAGTAAACAAATACTACTACTACTAATTTTATTTTTCTATTTATTACAGAGCTACAATACTTGTGAGCATTTTTGACAATATGTTTCTAATGTGAGAGCATTATTTTTCTTGTAAATTATCTATGTTACTAAATGTCTTAATTTATTACTGTTGCTTACCAAAGTTTACGTGCACTTTTATAAAAAATCTATATTTTTTTCTTAGCCTGTTGTCAGCAAAATGTATCATTTTGGAAATACTACATTCGTAAGTAGTATTACAGACAGCGAACGGCAAAAAAATTGTCACGTCGATTGATGCATGCTTTATATTAGCGATTACCTATCACAGTACCTGACTTGTATCCATCCGATAACAAGTTACCGCTAGCTTATGTATATATGCATAGGCTATCATTCACCCTTCCCCAACTTCCTGCACGACTAGTGAGAGCATTTAGCATAAATATGAAACATAATTGAATGTTTTATGCTTACTTTGAATTAATTACCATCGCTAACCGAGACCCAAATAGCTTTAAAAAAAAACAATTTTGACACTTGTAAAAATGTGCGTAAAATTGTTTATGCTATCGGAAAATACGCGCTTGCGTGTTGAAGAAAAACTATGGCAATATCTGTCAGAAAAAATATAAACATCCTAAATAAATGTCCACTTCGTGTTAGTAATTACCACCGTCATACGTGTGAAGTTTTCCTGTGTGATTGAAATGTATTGCTAGCATTGTGTAGGCTATCATTTTTCCAACTTTAACTTATGAGGAATGACATTTTTTTTAAATCTGCAACTTATTTCTTTTAGCTTTAAAAATAATTTTGTTGCGTACATGTAAACATATACATACTTATGTAAGATGCATTGCAAGTCATTCGGGCCGCTCGTGGTGGTCACATTGAACATTTATGAAGATGTGGTAAACAAACTTCACAGCTACACGGTTGGTTTGATTGGTCAATCAAGGTTCTAGGTTGTTTGGTTTTGATATTATAGACCTTCAATTTTGGGATATACTTTTATACTCATCCTGTATGTACTTGCAAGATAGTCAAGAGAAGTTTAAAAAACTTAAAAATTCTGATATTTAGAATCAATTTATTTCAAATTATGTATAAAAGAAAACTTTAATCCCCATAGTGCCTCTGCAAGTGTATGTTGCATAGCCCCGGTTCCAACATCCAGGGAACTGCGTGCATGAGCTTGGTTTTAGGCCTAGTGCAAGGGACCGAGTGCATGTGTACAGTAAAGGCGAGGACAACAGACAATGTGGGATGTCCACCCGAAGAAGTCCATCACTGAAGAAAGTTTTGAATGCATTACTGTTCAAGAATACAGATGTGTAGTAAGTCATTGTTAGAGACCTGAAAAATTCGCGAGTTCGATGACCTGTTGGCTATTCTCCATTGTCGTATGTAAAATCATGCAAATATCACTTTTCATTGGTTGCGTGTTGTATTAGCGGAAGACGGTGATTCGGTTTGCATTTTATTGTGTATTTGTTATTGGCTCATAGTTGTCCAGGAGGTGTAAACTAACGTGTGGACCAATAGAATAAGCAATAGAAACGTACGAGGTTTTGATTTCTAGCTTGTCCCGAAATGAAACCGCGAATTTTTCAGGTCTCTAGTAATTGTTTAAATAAATTTGATTTGTAAACTTACTTGATGTGTTTTATTTATAATATATAGTTAACCTTTTATTCATGCACAGGCAAGTTAAATAACTTGTTTACTGAAAATTATTAATATGTACAAGTATAAATAAATATTTTTTACAAGTGCTTGGAAAATAAATGTTACGTACTATTTTTCATTTGGGTACTCTAAATGAAAAAATCATGGTATGTTTATAAAAAAAATAATGAGTTAGGTTTGATCACTGCAGTGTGTAGGCAAGGACTTGTTCCGACTTCCTGGTTTGTGGTAAATGTGTCATTGGAATGTGTTGTTGAGACCGTAATACTTGAAGCTAACGGTATTGCTTGCCACAAGGTGTAGGCATGCATTTTTTGTATGGAAAGCACTCTGCTGATGGATAATTTGCTATCCTACAGAGAAAAAAACTAATTTACTTACTATAATGCATGAATACAAGTATAAATAAAATGATAGTAGTAACTAAAATAAAAGAGTACTAAGCATGGTGATGCATATGAAACATCTCATTGCTGATATAATCCATTTTATGAGTGAACCATCGTTCCCGACATGAGTTGTCATCCCACACGTATTATATATTTTATTATCCCTCGAATACCCACCCATCCATGTCTGCACGGTTTGTAATTTATAATAATAATAACTTCAGAGTACTTGTTATAATTATAAAAAAATGTAAAGTCACTATGAGTGTCTTGATGCCATGGGCACTGCATGAGTTAACATGACGAACACATACCTCTCATATAAACATACCCATACCTATAAAATCTGGGAAAATAATAATTTCCATATATATATATTCTATCTACACATCATTTAAACCTACGCTGGCACCCATGTCCCGATGGCTTAGTCGACTAGGGCATGTCGTTCATCGACTTAGATGAGGTCGAATGCAGGAAGGCATGATTGAGCATTATAGGCAAAATGACAGAACATGAAATGGAACATTCTTGAAACAAGATCATGCTATTTTTAGACTGTGCGACTCATGAAAATTTGGGTACGGAAACCTTTTGCGGGAAATTTTGCAGATTTGAAGGAAAATTTGAGACAAATTCTAGGAATTTTTAATTTTTTGCAGGGAAAACTGGAAATTTCGAGTCAAAGGTCATTCAAGACGGAATCCACCCTACCATACTAAGCCCCACACCCCTGTACACCAAGGCAGAATGACAGAGCATGAACTCGTAAAATTTAAATTTTCTATAATCGTACATTGTCAGTAATTACTCTGAATCCGAAAATATGACACGAAAATTAAGAGCTTCGACAAAAGAGGGGAAGCCTAGCCTTAATATTTCACAACAAAAAATAGCATTTAATCTCTACAACTGCGCTCTACAATCTTCTAAATTTGACACAGCCTCGTCTAACAACACTCGTGTAAATTTTCGCTGTTCAAGATTCTCGACACTGTCTGCCAGCCTTCCTGCAGCACGTTTCTCTTCTCAACGTTTCACTTCAATAGTTATGGCAAAGTAAGTATTTTTAAAATTTATATTTGAAAAAAATATATATATTGCACATTTACTGCATATATGCTACCGTACACACTTCCATGTAAGTTCCCAGTTAAGTTGGCGGTGTATTAAGTAAAATAGTTCCAAGTCTTGAAGTTGTAATGCGAGTATAACGTTTCAATTTTTGGCAGATCGAATAGGTTTATTTTTATTTTTTTTTAATATTACAGAACGAATTGGCGTATTGATGATACGTTTAAGCATCCGTCAGTCACTCGTCCGTCCGGCGGTCACGTGATCTTCAACCAATCGCAGAGCAACTTTTTTTTTCTATCCGTCCATCCATCAAATATTACCCAAACTTTAACTATCGACGGACGACATTCCGTAGACGTGAATACGCACTTTGAAATAAAATGCAAGGCGGTGGATATGTGTTTATTTATATTTTGCGGTAAATCCAGGAATAAAAAACTTAAAGAATTAATTCAGTATAAATTCTTGCGATGTAAAAAAAATTATTTCCACAAAACGTTTTTCTTTTGAAAATGTATTTCCGACCGAAATATACCTACAACTAAAGAAAGATCACGATGTTAAGTTGTCACACTGAAATTTTGCCGTACAGAAGAATTTACGGACGATGGATTGTTGTTAATTGCTTTCAACTGACAGGCGAAAAAACAGATGGATAACTGACTAACTGACGGGCGGACGACTGGCAGGTGCGACGGATGATTGTGAGTCCATTCTTAGCCTCCTAACAGTTTCGCGCTTAACCTTGAATGGCACACGAATAAAGTCATTAGGTCAAAGGCAATGCAGATTTCACATATGACGGAAGGATACAAATTGAAGAGTAGATTTTTTTTTAAGCAGGGCTTTCAGAAAGTGCGCAATCAAACGCGAACATTCTACAGCACTGTACTCCGACAATGCATCGTTACCACCGTGAAACTAGTGCACGAAGTGGGGAACTCCGAAAAATACGCGATAACGTCGTGGCACACACCAGAAAAACCACGTGTTAAAACAAGAGAAGACGACGATGTGTTTTATTTCTACTGTATTTTAATGAACATAAAAGTTTCTAAGAACAAATTTAAAAGCAATGAGCTTAATGTTTTCAAACACAACTGTGCAACTTACGTGTAGAAGTACAAGAGGGCCAATGCCACTTCTATAGCATTTGAAACACCAGCGTACTAAACTCTAAATGACCGCAGCACTTTTCTTTTCATAACTAGTTAATAAACGAATATTCCAGAATGATACATCTTGTGACAAAACCGTTGAATTATTTTCTAGTATTTCCAGACGATAAAATTGTGGAGCAGCTGGCTAGAAAGTGTGAATATGATAGCGGGTGACTGAAGTAATGAACACTGAAAATTGGATAATGTGTAAATGGAAAAGGTTTGGTTGGTCATAGCAAAATTGCATAGAATTCGAATACTTTGAAACTGTGAGAAAAGGGAAACTGCGAATGTCATATGCATAATCAGCTTAGCAATGGACGAAAAGCCACAAACTGAATAAAACGCTGTGTTATAATTATATTACGAAGTTCAGTAAAGAAATATGAGATAGGAAGGATTATGAAGGACCTAGAACCGGGAACAGTTTTATAAGACTTTTAAACTTTTCTACCATGATGTATAATTTTTTCCCAGTGCAGCTTAAAATAAAATTATTTCATAATGTTATGTACCAAACTCGACTGCAAAATTTCGCGAATTCATTTTAGGACAAGCTAGACTTCACACACATGTACAATACTGTACTGTTTCCATTTGTATCACAGTTTGTTCGACACGCCCAGGTGAACTGTGAGCCAATAACAGACCTGCAAGGAAATAAGCACCGAATCCCGGGCCACCTGGTCAGAGGTAAAACTGTCTACACACTGCGGCAGCAGCCAATGAACACAAAGCTGAGGCTCGAAAATACATAAGACAGTGGAGTCTAGCCAACAAGTCGTTTTAAACGCGAAATTTTCCTTTCTCTACTGATTATAGTTGGGCAACGCTTACTTGAAAACATCTGGGGAGATTGCTTAGTTTCTTTCTTCTGCCAGTATGTATGAAATTAGTGCTTTTTTGGACTTAACGACCAATTATCTAGCGTCAACCCAGTATCGCTGTAAAACCTTGCGTAATTGTATAAGCCACATCTACAACTTTTAAACATTACACTTCAGTATTGGTACGACATGGTTTGATGCGTCACTTTAGAATAAAACATTTGGCCTAAAACAATTTCAACACCGTAACTTGGTCTAAATTTTTTTAGTCTAGTCACTTGGCCTAAAAATATTTCACCTACTTTAGACAGTAAATTTTTAGGCCAAGTGGCGGGTACCCGTTAACATACAAAAATACTTCTCGCAGTATTACTTAAAGTACTCCATTCTGTGTTTAGGTGAATACAAAATTAGTACACATAGTGATTAAATACCTTGTTTCTATTTCAAGCTATACACACGATTCATCGCTAAAGTGAATGAGTCGGCAAATACAATCAGATGACTGCAATATACTGCGTACGGTGACTGTTAGTGATTTGCAAGAACTAGTTTAATGGAAACAAAGCCAAACAAGTGAAAAACATTTAAATTGGTTCCACTGTCAGCTTAATGCAGTCGCGCAGGCCTAATAACGGACTTGGCTCCGCCTACCCAAGTGAAAGAGAGAGGCAGAACGACTTGCAAAGCACCAATCACAGGTAGCTGACAGGCGGGCAGACGAATCTGCAGGCACTCCCTCCCTCCCGCACGCCGTAAGTTACAGCAGCGCTAGTATAACAATTACAGTATATGCATTTTACTGATTTTAAAAAAATCCCTGTAATCGTTATTGGCAGTCTCTTTAGTGATGATGTGAACTGGTGAACTGGAGAATACTTGCGACCATTGATAACCTATTTAATTAACCAATGAAGTGTAAAAGCTCTTTCTTTTGTCACCTAGTTTAATAAGTCAAACTTTGGGAAGTAATTTAAGAGCTAAGAAAAGGTCTCACCGTGCAAGATTTTTCCCAAGTAAAAATAAATAACTGCATTTTAACTACTTAATATTTTTTGATGGAGTTTGATTTATTACTTATGTAATTAAATAATTAAAACCATTACGTACAGCAATAGTTTATACTATGTTATCGAATAAAAATTTTTTTTTTCTTTTTCTCCAATAATAGCCTGTAAAAACCACAATATTATTACATATGCAAAAATAATTTTTTGAATTTTTTTGAATTTTACTTTGTAGAACTCCATAANATTTTAACTACTTAATATTTTTTGATGGAGTTTGATTTATTACTTATGTAATTAAATAATTAAAACCATTACGTACATCAATAGTTTATACTATGTTATCGAATAAAATTTTTTTTTTCTTTTTCTCCAATAATAGCCTGTAAAAACCACAATATTATTACATATGCAAAAATATTTTTTTTTGAATTTTACTGTGTAGAACTCCATACACACAAAATAAAATAAAAACATGCTTTCTTAATTGTACTCGAATTATATCTTCTTAAAAACTCCTGTTAAAAAGATTTTTTCTTCTAAGTATTGTTTTCCAAGATAATTAAATGTCAATATTATACAGTTGTCAATAACACTGTTTTAAGTATAGGATACACATTAAAGCATATTTTGTGTGTCATCGTTAGATATTCCTAATTTTCGTAAAATTTTTGTAATTTATAACTCGGAAAATGTAGGCTGTATTAACTACTGCTTTAAATAGCAGTTGCCAGAATTCATATCCTGTCAGTAAATCTAATTCCATAAAACATATATTAAGTAGTTCAAGTTCGGTTGTTCATATAGGTTCCGGGAATATTGCGCACTGCGATATTTTTCCATAATACTTAGCACAGAATATTTAAGGATGCAGAGGTGAAATGATCGTCTATTACGCGAACTCAAGTAGCCCACGCCACCAAAATTGCGTCACTAGCAAGTAACAAGTTGGAACGCCGTTCGCCAATCAGCACTAGGTAACTTACTCGCAAGCCGGCAACTTAGCCAACAGGGAACCTTGCGCAGGACGCAGTAGCGAATCAAACACAAGACTNTAACTTACTCGCAAGCCGGCAACTTAGCCAACAGGGAACCTTGCGCAGGACGCAGTAGCGAATCAAACACAAGACTTCGTTTCCAGAGCGTCGTGCAGCCAATCGGAGAATGCGTACGCACACATCAAAGTAACTGCAACGCTATTTCGTCTCTGTGTACGTATAAACTCTATGCCTTAATCATACTGGTAGTCGTTTATTTATGAAACACGAGTATTTTTCATAGTGAAACTCTATCTGTCCGTTTGGTGTAGCTACAGCGTAACAGCNTAACTTACTCGCAAGCCGGCAACTTAGCCAACAGGGAACCTTGCGCAGGACGCAGTAGCGAATCAAACACAAGACTCGTTTCCAGAGCGTCGTGCAGCCAATCGGAGAATGCGTACGCACACATCAAAGTAACTGCAAGGCTATTTCGTCTCTGTGTACGTATAAACTCTATGCCTTAATCATACTGGTAGTGGTTTATTTATGAAACACGAGTATTTTTCATAGTGAAACTCTATCTGTCCGTTTGGTGTAGCTACAGCGTAACAGCNCGTTTATTTATGAAACACGAGTATTTTTCATAGTGAAACTCTATCTGTCCGTTTGGTGTAGCTACAGCGTAACAGCACGTCGATGTCGATACAGTTTCACATACGTTCAAGGCAAGTCAGAAGTAAGTTACCCTCGGTCGACTATCGCAGAAACACGAGAGGTAATGTCTCTCTAGCCCCACTTACCTCGGTCTTATTGATCCGTACTACATCTGACACACTTATTACAGTTCTACAGTGATAAGTAAGCGGATACGTATCACGGACACGCAATACACTACGAGTATATATACAATGGACCGTATGCGGAAACTTACGCTGTAAAAATGAATATATGTGTTTACAAATAATTATTTGGAAATATTTTCGGAGACAATTTATGTAACCCTGCAAGCAAATTACAGCAAATTTTACAACACGTTAAGGTGGCCGCGGAGGTATAGTGGTTGGACAACTCGTCTCCCACGTAGATGAACCGGGTTCGATTCCTGACGGTGTCGCTCCAGGATTTTCGGGTGTGGAAATCGTGCCGGATGATGGCGCTGGTCGGCGGGTTTTCTCGGGGATCTCCCGCTTCCCCCGCCTTTGCATTCCAGCGCTGCCCCATGCTCACCTCGCGTCATCCTCATTGGCTCTCAAGACCTCGATGTTAAGAGCCGCCCAAATCTTTTTTACTCTTAAATCACTCACTTCTAGCTTATGTTGAATGTCCGTGAACTCATCCTCCCTCGTGCAGGAATCACGTAGTTCGAACAAAAACGATACGACACGTCCGACACGGCAATCAAAACCGAACAGCTAATCAAACGCAAGACACTTCTGATGTCAGCACGACTAAAACAGTCGCACGACCAACCGTTGTGGACTAGAAATCATTAATATTTTTTTCCTGTCGTGCAGCACGTCAAACTGGATGCACAACGTTATAAACCGAAAAAATTAGACTAAACATATCTACAATATTATTTTTTTCGTCTTAAAGGAGAACATAACGGATTAAACTCATCAAATAAAATTTCATACTATATCAAGCTTTAACGTAATATTTGCGTTCTTTGGCGGCATAATGTGATCCAAATATCCCGACCGTCCACCGCCTTCGAAACTAGTTTGTTCCAAGCACCTTTAGAAGGGCGCCAGAAATTTATATCCTTAGTGTAAACTGCCGGCCTGTAAATCCAAGCAGTAGCGTTGCAAATGATCTTCTCGTGTCGTTTTCGTAGTGCAGCGGTGCAAGTTTCACCTCTGTGACTCCAGCATAAAAGAGTCAAGAGAAAAAATTCCAATCCATTTTGGATTTTTTTTTTCAAATCATTCGTAATTGAACCTCATGATCAAAAATTAAAAATCAATGCTTGGCATGTCATAAAGTGCTACTCAGTATAAGTTTTGTAGTTTGTACGATTGTACGGTTTCAGTTTTATATATATATATATATATATATATATATATATATATATATATAAGGTGTTGAGGATACCTCCCCTTAAAGGGCCTGTCTGTTTGTCTCATGGCTCTCATTGTATTGTAAGCAGCTGTGTCTATAGTATATTCGCGGTTTATTCGCACTTTTTGAGTCTAACGTTTAAGAAATAGCCCCATGTATCATGCATTTGGTTGTTTCTTAAACATGCCATGAATCACAAGCTTTTTATGCTTGTGTTAACATAAAAGTAGTCCTACCTTATTTTTGTCATATTTGATTTTAATTTTATTTAATTTTTTAATTTCAATATTTAATTTTTAATTATAATGAATAAAAACAGTGGTAAAATAGGTTTGTTGGTAANATTTAATTTTTTAATTTCAATATTTAATTTTTAATTATAATGAATAAAAACAGTGGTAAAATAGGTTTGTTGGTAATTCCTGTTAATAAATACTTCTCGTGCAAAAAAAATTATTTCACCAGGTGCACACGAATGCGGTGCTTCGTCTCATTGGTATAATTTTCTTGACTCGGTTACGCTTTGTTAGTAGAACTTCAGCGAAGCTTCAGGAAAGTTGGAAGTAACCCTGAATGGACTATATTCTAATTGTAATAAATTATCGAAGATTTCAATGTTAATCTTTTTTCGGGGTGGAAATGAAAGTCGATATTTTCTTTGGCNAATTGTAATAAATTATCGAAGATTTCAATGTTAATCTTTTTTCGGGGTGGAAATGAAAGTCGATATTTTCTTTGGCATTAGAAGTTTTGTTGTTGAAGTGTGGTCGTTGAAAAGCGCCAAAGCAAAAGTAGCTGTACGCAGTGTTTTAAACTGTAGCTGCATTGCTGTATCTTTTATTAACAGATTGCTGTATTAAAACCCTATAGTCACTGCTTAAACTCCTGAAGAAACAAAACACACGCGGAGCTTGTTTATGCTGATTTCCATCGCCGCAGCAATGCTTCCTTATGACCGGATGTGACCTTGAGGAGTTTAATATTGTTTGAAGGCTGTTCGCGGTAACGTAAGAACTTATAAAATAAACCTTTGAAAAGAAATCACTGTTCGTAACTAAATATATGCTACAGTACGCACTGACATGCGGGTTCTCAGTTAAGTTGGCAACCAATAAACAAAAATTGTTCGGAGTTTTCACGTTGTACTGAGACTGTAACGTTTAAATTTATAGTTGCAGAAGTCGGCGTTTCTTCTTTTATATTCACAAGAGCAAGGATTTTCGTATCATTGACTTATTTACCTTCTTAAAAATTCCTCTGTTTATCTTGAATGATGCATGAATAAAGTGAGACGGTCGCATGGCAATGTTAATTTTACATATCGTGGAAGGATACAGAACGAGGAGTAAAGTAGATCCAAAGTAGGGCTTTCAAAAGTACTCAAACAACCGTGAACAGCGTATACCAGGGATTCCCCGTAGTTATAGTTGATTTAGGTTATGCACGGTGTTGTAGATGAGATGGCAACCGCTGAGAGGTCCGATGTGCAAAGGGCGGGCTGACAATCAGATCCAGGTACAAAAGAAGAATGATCACCCATGACTCACCTTGAGTCCCTCTATCGCGTGACGCCCTATCAGCTGGAGCGAGGGTGCTGGTTTCAAGTTATACCATCCCCTCGTCGGGGCAGGGGTGCCAACCCAGCCGAGGAAACAGCCACCATGGAAATATAAGCTGTTCACGGTTATTTGAGCAATTTTGAAATCAACCTGTAAATATATTACTGCCTCTACCTGCATATTATTTCACGGTCGCGTTGAAAGGTATGAGGCCATTAAGTTCGTAACGAAGGGGAGAAAGTAGATCCATGTCTTAACGTTGAATTAATACTGTTCGGTATACATTTGTTAATACTGAAAATTATTTATCTGGCTTTCTGATTTTCTAATACATTTAAGATTAAGCATTTTCAAACTTGTAAAGTACTTACTTTCGTAATAATTCGGCGATTTCACTTGACCAAGGAATGAATAACGCGACTAGGCCTATGGCAATGTTAATTTTACAAATGGTGGAAGAATACACAATGTGCATACAAGTAGATCTTATGTAGGGCTTTCAGAAGTGCACAGTTTACCATGAACAGCCTTAACCTCAGAATATTCTAGTACGTAGGAGTGAAATGGCTTGGCGGTCCCTTTGATGTTGGCTTACCCGTCTGCTGATGAGCTGCGTGAAACACTACAAGTAGGCCCTCCATCTGAATGGATATTTGTGCTGCGAAATATTTCCTGTTGGCCAGCCTACCGTCTGGCATCTAACTTACCAAGCACATATTGGCGAATGACGATGCACCATGTTGCTAGCCAGTGATGCCATTTTGTTAACGTGTGCGGTTGGAGTTCCCGGTATGAGTTGTTTCACTTTGGTATTCTTAAGCACTTTGTGGTAATACGATATAATAGTTGACTCGATCATTTGAAAGCATTAATTTGTTTTTCATTATGTCAAAGGACTTTGCCAGTAGCACAGCGTCATGAGATCCCGAGCCGACTGGCGTTCCCTGGCAAAAGATAAAAAAAAAAAACCTAAAACAGATATTTTCGCCATTGTTCGCTGTGCCACTCCCAAATATAAACAGGCGCGTGTCCAGGAGGGCGTATGGTGGTAGTACTTACTTGGTACCATATGTTGTGGGAACCGGGTATGCAACAGCTTGCGCAGAATAACCTATCTTAGTGCCGTTTTCGTTGCACAGTATGTCGGCATATATCAAAATAACAGTAAATGTATCATCGCTTTTCTTGCGTTTAATTGCGACAAATGTTCTCGGAGATGCATTTTAGGCTATATGTTTCCTGCGATTTGGATATTGGTTTCCTGAGATTGTAATGTCCGAGGAAGGCTTAGCAGTATAGATTTGTAAACAACCCAATAAAGCATCGTGATGGCACATGCCTCTGCGCTCTTATGGCCACAAACATATTTATGAAAGAAATACCTGAACAGCTAACTTATAAATTTTTAGGTTTCACTTAGGCCGAAAACTCTCGTTTTGCCACCACAACACCCGGAATAAACAGCCGCTCGCCTCAAACCACCACAAATCGCCATAAATCACCACCCACACCACAAAACACAACCCACACCACAAAACACCACCCACACCACAAAACACCACCCACACCACAAAACACCACCCACACCACAAAACACCACCCACACCACAAAACACCACCCACACCACAAAACACCACCCGCTATACGAACCAACACTCACCACAACTCACCACAAACCACCACCGCTAATAACCATAACTAACCCCTTCCACTAACCACAACCACCACTTAGCACAAACCACCACTCAATACAATTACCAGTAACCACAACCTCCAAAAACTACCACCACTACCATCACAAAGGGCCTGTGCCACAGCAGTTTTCTTTGAAGTCAAAACCTTGCGCTGTGCCACCGAGTCTTTCCTTCCACCATAAGTGAAAATAAACATTCCCATTGAACTTACGACTATCATTAATACGTCGTACAAATGACACCACTAAATTTTGCAGACATTCATATGTTACTGATATGTCTGTTACTAATTTGTTTTCATCGACCACTTTAAATAAGGCACTAAGGCATGCCAAACTTGTCAGCTTACTTTATGAAGGAACGATAGGCTCATTATATTCGGCATGAGCAGCACATTAAATAGGCCAGTAACTAATTAAGTTAAAAAGTACTTCGTTACATACAGGAAGTTTTTGAAAAAAAAANCAGCACATTAAATAGGCCAGTAACTAATTAAGTTAAAAAGTACTTCGTTACATACAGGAAGTTTTTGAAAAAAAAATACAGACATTTTAATGAATTGTAAACCACTGATAACCATTAAAATTGGTTATACCTTGATTTATCCACTCTTTCATTTTGTTTTTTTTGTTTTTTTTATTTAGGAATACGTGCCGATTATCTGTAGGGTTTTGGCTAGCTTTTAATAAATCGTATAAATATGAAATCTTTAAGTACGTTTTTTATTATTGAAATACTTGTGAATGAGTAATTTATAAATTTCTATGCAGACTTTTAGTCAACATTGACTATGGATATTTCGTATCACATTTTAGATTTAAGTTAATTCGCAGGATCACGAAAAACTTTGCGGAGTCATTGATCTGTGGGTGGAGACCAGGAAATTTCGCGGATTCATTTGGCAACCAACTAGACTCCACGGCCCTTTGTGTACTCGAGCCTCAGTNCAGCACATTAAATAGGCCAGTAACTAATTAAGTTAAAAAGTACTTCGTTACATACAGGAAGTTTTTGAAAAAAAAAATACAGACATTTGAATGAATTGTAAACCACTGATAACCATTAAAATTGGTTATACCTTGATTTATCCACTCTTTCATTTTGTTTTTTTGTTTTTTTTATTTAGGAATACGTGCCGATTATCTGTAGGGTTTTGGCTAGCTTTTAATAAATCGTATAAATATGAAATCTTTAAGTACGTTTTTTATTATTCAAATACTTGTGAATGAGAAATTTATAAATTTCTATGCAGACTTTTAGTCAACATTGACTATGGATATTTCGTATCACATTTTAGATTTAAGTTAATTCGCAGGATAACGATAAACTTTCCGGAGTCATTGACCTGTGGGCGGAGACCAGGAAATTTCGCGGATTCATTTGGCAACCAACTAGACTCCACGGCCCTTTGTGTACTCGAGCCTCAGTTAGTTGTTCATTGGCTGTTGCTCCAGTTTATACCAACGACCAGGTAGCACGGGATTCGGTCCCGGGAGAACTTCCGGGAGCACACAGGAACGTCACTGCTTGCAACTGACGTTCAAGGTCAAACCTGTTTTCGGATATGTCAAAGAGATCTGGAGTGGGGAAATAAAACGTTTCAAAACCTGTTTTAAGGAATATAGGTTGTTTCGATTGTGACGTTGCTAAGGATGATAGTGTATTTGTGAAGCAAGTTACTACAGCCGAAGAGAGTTACATATACTGAGTTTTATGTAGAGGTTCGCTTTGCAGGGTATGACTGCTCGCAATGGATCTGGTATTCTGGGGGTTTGATTCTTCAGGCATCCTCACAACAGTACAGTGACTAGTGTTAATTATCTTACTCAAATAGATTCAAGAGACATTATATGTTGGAAGACCTTTGCTACCCGCGGCATGTCTCACAAACCGTGGTCCAATAGAAGCGAAACTTCTTGGTACATGCGGATAAAGTTTAACTTGTCCTTAAATGAACTCACGAAATTTTGCGGGGTGTCTACCTGTAGGTCAGACGCCACAGTCCAGTATACAGCAAAACCTAAGCTGTTTGCACATTGGATGATACCTAGGGGTAGTGAAATTTAGCGAAAAGATTTCAAGACATATTATGTTTCGAAAAATACCTTTCTTGATTGGCTGAANCTAGGGGTAGTGAAATTTAGCGAAAAGATTTCAAGACATATTATGTTTCGAAAAATACCTTTCTTGATTGGCTGAATTACTTTTTTGACACGCGTTAACTGCCTGAACACGAATCACATATGAGCAGTGAGTGGCTCGGTCAAATATGAAGACGCCTTCTTAAAGCAGACAGCAACCAATGGCAATAGAAAAACTGCTGTCGGGTGCATATAATATTGAGGTCTACAATGTAGTCATATTTTTACGCGAAAAATCACTAGCTTTACATGCCCCAGTGAGCAGGCAGTTTAACCATAGTGTACTTAAGAATAGAGAGGTGAAACAGCCGCTTATTTTGCGAGCCCCCCAGCCGCACACGCCAGCAAAATGGCGTCACCGGCCAGCAGCATGTAACACCTATCGCTAGAGGCAGTGATATTTCGCGAAAAGATTTCGGGACCAGATAAAGTTCAAAGCGCTGTATAATCGTCTAGCTTTTTTGATTAGCTGATGCATGTTCTAGTTCGTGTTAACTGTTTGCATACAAATCATGAATTTACAGTGTCGGAGGTGGCTCAGTCAAATGCGGAAACGACACCAGCATCCAATGGAGGTATGACAACAGCCGAGTTGTATATATAGTATTGAAGTCTACTGGGTGCTCCGATTTTTACGCGAAAAGTCACTGGCTCTTCCTATCGCTAGAGCCACCTGTTTTCCGCGAAAAGATTTACGCGGAGGCTAGACTTCAATATCCCACTTGCACACTTGCAGTCTTCATTTGTCTATTGGCCGCTTGCCCTTGTGCGAAAAGATCTCTGTTACATGGGGGAGCCAATCAGAACAAAGTTTCTGCCGTACTGACGGTCCGTGATTCACGAGCAGACAGATAAGACGCGTAACAATTCAAATGATCCAGTCACCATAGTGGTNCGTACTGACGGTCCGTGATTCACGAGCAGACAGATAAGACGCGTAACAATTCAAATGATCCAGTCACCATAGTGGTTCTGAACTAAAGTGTTTTGGAACACAACTCGTCCTGAAATCTTTTCGCGGAAAAACAGGCGCCCCTGCGCTGTAGCTAATCAGCGACTGGTAACTTACTCGCCATCCGGCAGCCCAGGCAACATGCAGCACGCAGTAGCCAATCAGACGCAAGGCTCGTTCCAATCAGAGGACGGGCACGACCACACTAAAGGAACCGCAACGCAATTTCGCCTCAGTGTGCTTATTCGGGCATAGACCTAGGGCATTTTGTATAAGCCTACATAGGTAATTTGGCGAAACAGTTCATTTAGCCGAACAGTCCTCTATCCGAAAATGCATAGATAATAGAAATGTGCCAACCCCCACCCACTAACCTCCCTTTGAAATAACGTTTGTACCAGTACCCGTGAGATATCGAACCGATCTCACTGTAAGCAGTTGTGTCTATCGTAATTTCTAAAAAGCTATGGAATTTTCCAATGTGAGTGAGTGAAGAGATTTGGGATGCCCTAAACCCCGAGGTCTTGAAAGCCGATGAGGGTGATTGAGGCGAGTATGGATCAGTGGCGCAATGAAGGGGCGGGGAAAACGGGAGATCTCAGAGAAAACCCTCCGGTCAGCGGCATCGTCCGGCACGATTCCCACGTGCGAAAGTCCGGGGAGTGAGCAAGCCAGGGATTATTCCAATGTATAAAGGTTTTTTTTTTTGCAGGTCAGAAACGGAAGTCGGTATTTTGTCGCCCATTCATAAATTTGGTCATGTGAGAATAAATGTGGTATTCGAAAAAGTTTCAAATTCAGCAAAAATCGTTGTAAGTAGCACTCTGTTTACGATAGCGACAGGTTAAAATTCTGAATAAAACGAACTTACGCGAAGATTTTTTATGCTATTTTCCGTCGCCGTTGCAATGTTTTATTATGGCCGGACATGACCTTGAGAGGTATAAAATTTATTTTACCAGTGAGGCCCCTTAAGATAAGTGATTACATTTCGAAACGACCAGCTTCTTCGCCCGTTCAGTAGCATTAACGACGTCAGCTCTCCCAATAAGAGACACGCGGGCGCATCTCCTTGGCGTTGCGGTAGCGCGGTCTGATATTGCCCCGCGCTGCCGAAGATTAATGACTGGCGGTAAAATGATTTTTATGCTTTGATTTAGTGGGTCGGAGCGAGTTACGAGGTCGTTCCGACCTTATAAACGTCGGCGGTGATCCTTTTCTGCGGCTGGTGGCGAAGCCTTCCGAACGACTCGGCAGCCCGACTTCACGAAACTGGCATTTTAATTGCGCTGAGATATCAAATTTTCAAGTGCTTGCAAGCTCCTTTCATTTCAGATATCTCATCTTCATGTAACTTCGACCGGTAATGCACTTTTTATTTTAAATATACTCAGTCAACCCTCTGAGGAGTATACACGTGTACACATACACGAGACTACTGTGATACGGATGTTGCTTTGCTGTTGAAGGCNCAACCCTCTGAGGAGTATACACGTGTACACATACACGAGACTACTGTGATACGGATGTTGCTTTGCTGTTGAAGGCAAAACTCACGCTGTTTTAGTTTTAGAGTTTCGCTAGCCTTCATCGGAATCTTAGTAAAATAATTTCAACTTGTCAACATTTCGTGTCGTGAGACTAAAACTGTTCTTTTTAATAATGTATCAAACTAATAAAACGGGTTGTAAAACTTGTGTTAATGTGTCGTGATGCATTAATTGGTATACAGTCAACGCGCAACTTCATTGGCCGACGGCCGGCCAATAAACGTTTCAAAGAACAGTAGACGTTTCCGGCATAGCCAAGGACTGATAGGACGATGGTAATGGAAATACATAGAACATCACAAATAATATTGCTTTGGTGGAGAATAATGAGCAGCTCACTTCAACCTTGTCTTCAGCGCCAATACGTTTGTACCGTATTCAAAAAGTTAAATGAATTTCCCGTCATTTGACGAAAAAAAAAATTGCGTGTCGAAAATTCTCTAGAGCTCTCCGTAAAATTACTGACATTGTTGCTTTTCCAATAACGGCTTTCCGCGAAGTCACTGAAACTCTCCGTTTATTTGCTTCGTAATATTTCTGTGCTTCCGGAAAAAAAGGAAGATTAGGAACAAAGTTTTTAATTTTCGAAGTGTGGGTGTTCCAATGTTCGTAAAACAGATTTTAAAATTTTTTAAATATTTTGTTTTGGAGCGATAATTGAACACTAATCAAATATATTTAGTCTTGTCGTGCATCCACAATTTTCTTCTATCAATTTAGAATACGCGTAGGGGTTTTTTTTTTTTTTTAATAATTGGAATATTCTGAACTTTTTTTTAGTTTTTTATCACGTTTGAATTTGAAAGTGTTTCTAACTGTTTCAGATGCTTGATGCTACTTTTTTATTTTTGAATGCATATGTATAATAGCCGTGGATAACCTAACTGCGGCAAAAATCATGAGATTTTGGTTACAGTGGCAGAGAAGGTCTTCGGGTAGACTCGGCATTGTTCGTCCCTAAACCCGAAGCTATAGGGAATACGAAGATGTTTTGTATTTGGGGAACTCAGTTCTGCTTTTTGTCATTACTGGCCGCGTTTCCGTAAACGTTCGCTTGAATGTACGGGACAGTTTTGATAGTGTATGAATTATAATTATTCATATATATTAATGAAAAATAAGCAACCTACTTGTAATTGTTAAAGTATGATTAAAATACACCGCGGATTTGAAATTTTTCAGTGATTTTGTTTTATGCAAGCAACAGATACTTTGAGTGTCAAAAATCTAACTAACCTCCCCGCATTTGCATGTGCACCAGCAATTATATAATAATTTATTGTGATTGCCGGTTTCAGGATTGATAGGTATAAATCCAGTAGTACTTAATGCGCATTCTCCCACTATAGCCATATAAACTACAGAGTCAAAAGGGTGTGAGAGAGTTGGTGAAAATTAATTTTCCAGGAGAAGGTATCGTCGTTCTTAATTATTGCCTTTTTAACGTCCCAACACAATACCGGGAAGCTCATCATATTTTACTTACCCAAGTACGGCACTTTCCAAATACAATTATTCGAACTGGACATAAATTAACGCAGTTGGATTTAATTTTCAATGTGGACATTTATGCAGAGGATATAGTTTAAGAAAGCTATAAAAAGACCTTCGACAGAAAAAGTTAATTAAAATACTGTTACAGGTTCACATAGTGAGGATTTGCCGTATCTCTGTCGGGTGTTAATCGGAAGATGACAGGTGATGTCTCCACTACGCAAAGTGATGTATAGCAGAGGAAAAAGAGCCAGGAGTTGAACCCGTCCCTACACAATGAACTCTTTGTGCACGACAAAGCGACCCATAAGCGACTCTGCCTGTTATGTTAATTTGTGCGGCGCTTTTGTTGCACGTTCTGTTTTTTCTGTGCGGCGAAACGTGAAAACGCTACCGGTGGCACGCGTACCAGTTGAAAATATATATTTTACGTAGAGNACCGGTGGCACGCGTACCAGTTGAAAATATATATTTTACGTAGAGTCACGTTATAGAAGTGTGAATTATACCCGTGTAAATGTTTTGAGTTTTACATGTTTCTATGGAAGGATAAACAAAAACAGAGATAACTCTTGTATGTGCGCAGATCTTTAAAAATATACAATGCAATAAATACATTTTAGTTTAATCCGTTTATAAATTTTATTCAGGTATTACAATCTTGTAGCTACATAATACTTGGTAGAGTAAGAATTACATGTTTAAGAATGTAAAAAATGTTTAAAAATGCATATATTTCCGAATTTCTTATAGGAAAACAAACGTAAATTAGAATTCTCGAAATTTCGCCTTCTTATTTTCATTTATATGCACTTATTGCCATAAAAATATTGCAACAATAGGTAACCGATGAATTGAAACGAAATTTCATTATTTTGACGACACAGGCGTATGAAATAAGTGATAATTACATCAGACCAACGTTCCGACCAACCGCGGCATAGAAGGATATCACATTTCGTACCTCATAGTGCTGCCTAGTGACTAAATACATGCGTCCATAAGATCGGGAGTGGAATCAAACTCCGTTCTTTATACCGTGGCACAGAGTATTTAAGTACGCAAAGAAGAAAGTGCATGGCTGTTCGTTTGATGTTGGCATACCCATTCCCTGATTGGCTACAAAAGGCTCTGGGAACGGGCATTGTGTCTGAATGGCTTCTGCGTGCTGCGCAAATATCCATATTGGCTGGGTTGCTGGCTGGCGAGTAGATTACCTGGCGCTGGTTGGCGGTTGGCGTTCCAACATTTTGCTGGCATGCGACACAATTTTGCTGGCGTTTACGGCTGCAGTTCCATGGAATAGGCAGCTGTTTCACCTCTGTAATCTTAAGTACTCTGTGACCGTGGCATACGTTGTTTCCAGTTGCTCTCAAAATCATGCATAGTGGAAGCTGCAATCTGATCCCGCAAATATTTGATTGATCGACAAACTAGCGGCAACTTGTTGTAAAGTAGCTCTATTCTGTAACTTCAGCTTGCGTAAAAATACTAACTGCGAACATTATATATGATAACTGCAGCTAATGCGACAGTGCTCGTAATTGTCTTTGTGTGGTATTCTGTAACGCGTCTTTTTATGGCTATCTTTGTGAAGTCTCAAAGATTTGGCAATGCTACGAGTTCTACTTGCTAAATTATTTTTTCCTGCTATTATACAGTGTCTTGTGTCGCATATTACATATATATATATATATATAGCAAGTCTTCACTGTTACTGGTACTTGTTTCTTAATACTTTTCAAAATAAAACTTATAAGATAAGTTTAATTCTCTCTATAACACAAGTTTTAATATGGTCCCAGTATATTCTTACATTTTGCTGATCTGTGTCGCTTCCTTTTCCCGTCCCGCTTGAGCTAGCGAAGCATTGTGCCAAGGGCAAAGTAATCACGCGGGAAGTAGGGGGAGATTTACAAAGGCAAGCCGCCGCGTGTGCTGCACAAGCCTATCGCGATTCGTGCGCTCCTACCCTTCAGTGTATTGAGTTACTGAGGTTATCTTTTCAAGAATGTTCTAGTCATTGTCCTGACCTCTCTCAGCATGACTCGGGGTGCGGGGAACCTTCTAGTTAGGACAAGTGAAACTACTTAAAAGTCAGGGGTATATTAACTGACGCTGAACATGTTAACTGAAGTTCGCAGGCTTATGGAAGCCAATATCGAAAAATCAAGAAAAGACAATCCTAAAAAACCATCTACGCCTACTTTGTATGCAAATAGTTCTATGGAATGATACAATAATTTTGCGCGATATGTTTTGCAACAGTAATAAGTGCAGATTTACGGCGTAAGAAATAGCTCGACAGTAATGCAACATGCTGGCGAAATATTTACTCATGAAGTTAGTGAAAAATATGATCTTGGATTACCGTTTCTTAGTTTTTCTATATTTGTTTTCATAAATCTGTAGATTTTTATCAATGCTTTTAGTGTTTATTATTGCGCCACGCCCTCCTAAGCCGCGACCGGCCTCCGAGTCGACAGTCTAG
Organism: Clitarchus hookeri; assembly: GCA_002778355.1. NCBI lineage: Eukaryota > Metazoa > Arthropoda > Insecta > Phasmatodea > Phasmatidae > Clitarchus > Clitarchus hookeri. The sequence goes on along the minus strand of NQII01005147.1, from coordinate 12,575 downwards.
TGTTTGGAGGGTTGCACGACCTTAAGCCACAGATGTGCGAAGACAGCGAGGCGACGAGCCAGCAGAGCGACGAGTGGCGGCGGGCGTGACCAAAGGGAGTGAAGTCTGCGGAATGCGGGCATCGGTACAAAGGGGAGCGAGCCTGACTGGCGAAGCTATTGAACTGCATGCGTGAGTGAAATACATTTTGAATGATGGTGATATACGGATTGAATATGCGAAGATAATGAGTGTGAACTAAGTGACTGTAACCAATATAGGGATAGTGGTAAGGACTTTAATAAGAATTGTGATGTACAGTAAATATTTCATTCACTGAGAATAACAAGAGGAATAGTGGATATGGGTCATTAAATGTTGTAAATAATAGCTGTGTGAAAAAATAAAAAATCAAATTTAGCTCTTATATTTGTTTTGAGAACGTCATCCCTCATGAGCTCGAATACGTCTCTGGCATCTTGCAACAATATTTTGCGCATCACGACGTAGGAGCACGAAACCTGTGGTCGAGTGTGTCGTCTGTAGTAGAAAGTTGCGTATAAGTGATGAGAGCTATCTGGGCCCCGACATAAATAAATATCTTATTTTTTCTTTCCCCTTCCTCTTCCTATTGGCTCCTTCCTTCTATTACCAAGGTTTATAGCTTGTTTTGAAAATAAATTTTCTTGCACTGTCCTGTTAGGGAATTTCTTCGTCTTCCAGTTTGAAGCGTCTTCATTGCTGACGTAAGGATATCAACAGCTGACAAATAAATACTCTTTTAAAACAAATTACGCGCTCTGCATACTTGTGCGAAAATATAATGGAGTATAACATTTCACAACTTCAAGGCATTTTAACGCGTCTTTTTTCTCTATATTGAGTGTTTAATTGAATAAACCTGAATACTTCATCCATTTTATTTCAACTGTCATTCATAAAGACACCTCGTTGGCATGTCTTTGTATGACGACGGACACGAGGCATTGAAAATACCGCCAGGCCAACATTTTGGGTAACAGAATGCTGTTTCACCTCGTCAATATAGATTAGTTCACATAGATGTAATTCAAACAAATATTGTTGACATGAACTTGAGGAAACTTTTCAATGTCTTGAAAAAGAAACATACTTATTTACATTCCTGGAAAAGAAACAAACGAACGAAAAACGATAACACGAGTTCATAGTACTTAAAGCTCAGAAAACACGCTACAGACAGTTGCGTGGTAACCGTCATTACGTAATGGGTTGGTGCCCTGGACACCCAGCTATGAGGATGAGACCGTAGGATGTCTTCATAGTACCACTGTGCAATCAGTGACTATAGCTTGTGCCACAAACGAGTGCACTTTTTTTTGCAATTCTAAAGGTAGCACTGTTTAAAGCTGGTTTTATGAATACAGCGGTTATCCCCCCTGCCGCAGATGTTTTTTACATAAACACGCTCAGGTGGCAATCAACCTGTACACAAGACTACATTCAGAACTGTCAGAAAAGTGCACTAGTTCGAGGGACAGACTATACCAGTGGTGTGCGACGATCATATGCTATGAATCCCCAGACCATCATCCCGTTGCAGAGGAAGTAGAGGACATATTTTACTGTAAAGTGTCGGCAGAGACTGTAACTCTCAACTGCAGTCCTCCAAAGTCTTGGCACTTTTCCGAAGACAAGCGTGATTCGTCGCTGAAGACAAGATGTCGCCAATCCGTACCCACAGAGTATGCAAGCGTACAGAGGCGAAATGACGTGGTGGCACCTTTGATGTAGGCGTGCCCATTATCCAATTGACTGGGCGAGGCTGTGGCAACGAGTCTTGTATCTGATTGGCTGCCGCGTGTTACGGATGATCCCCTGTTGTTTGGGTTGCTGGCTGCCAAATACGTAACCAGGTGCTGATTGGCAAAAGGCGTCCTGGCATGTCGCTGGTCAATGACGTCATTTTTCTTGCGCGTGAGGCTGGAGTTTGCTGCTGCTTCACATGTGTGTTCTCGAAGTACTCTGTGCCATAGTATTTCATCCGGTTCTCGACTGACACTACTGTATATATGACGGCGACGATTTTGAGAGCTGGCATAATAATATGAAAAGATCATCGGCACTGCAGATTTTCCTGTGATATACTTCTGGAAACGCTCCTCGTAGAGATACGAAGCTTTTGTGTATGTGCCGCGTATCGATGGGTAGTGGCCAAGGAAGCAGTTACACTCGTTCGGGCATATTTGACAATCAAATGGCCTTCCCTACTGATGGTCGAGCAGAACGGGCCCGGCATATCTGGATGCATTCACGTGTTAATTGTTGCGAAAACAATCTGACTGCAGAACGAACTGCCAAAACGACGGGCAAATTGGCACCCATTCGACCTTGCCTCTCGCCGACCTATTATTCTGCTTTTTTCAGACTCCGTCGCTTATTTGTACAGATATCTCATGCGTATTTTCGGTTTGCCCGCAGGTCGTTAATCATCCCTGACGTGTACTGTTATGAGGAATGTTAATGTGCGTCACACNGCATGAAACGATATAATTTACCTAATGGTGCACACATTTTTATGGCAATGTGTGTAAACAAGTTAAATTTCCAGACATACCTAAACACAAGGACAAAACATCTGTGGTTATTTTTAAGTGGGCATACCAATTCTCTAATTGGCTGCGCGAAGATCTGGTAACGGTCCTTGCGTCTGATTAGCTACTGTATGCTGCGAAAAGCTCTCTATTGGCTATGCTGCCGGCTGGCGAGTAGATTACAAGGCGCTGAGCGCTCATTGGCGAAAGGCGTTCTAACATTTTTCTGGCTAGTGACACCATTTTTTTTGCTGGCGTTTGCGGTGGGAGTTCCGTGTAAAAAGAAGCTGTTTAGCATCTGCATTTTTAAAGTAATCTGCCCTTACATGTTAAATAGACTCTCGCCTCACGATGCACGATCCCAGACTTGTCAACAACTGTAAACTGTTCCTTTTCAGTTTTTATTAAACAATCAAAGTTAATTTTCACTGTTAATCAACACAAAAGAGGTGTATATCAAATCGGAAGAGTTTGTCTATAAAAGACATATCTACATAACACACACATCACGGCGTGAACTTGGCAATTTATCTACGTATTAAAGTTACATGCAGTGGTTAACATTCAAGAGGGGTGTTAAATTGATTTGACTGTAGTTTACCTCAGCGCTTTAATTCGAGTCTGAAGTGGAATTCTGGGACGTCTGCTGGCTAATCAGGTTATTTGAATCATGGCAGTGCAGTATTATGAAGGCTATATGGTCTCACGGGAACAGAGAGCAATCCTCTCCAACAGCTCAGTTTTCACCAGAGTTCCTTTGTACTCGTCACCTCCAGACTGTAATAACGTCGTGGTTATTTTCAGCCTTCCAGAAGCCTGCCTAAGTTCTAATTTCAAGCTTTTCACTACACAGCCTCCCGCAACATTAAAAATAAAGGTAACCAACCCTGGAAGAAAACGTCAAAAAGAAATCAGCGCGCCGTACTTCTGCGCTGGACATACACTCGCAGATAAATTATTTTACGTATTTCACTAAAATGTTTTCCGAGCAACTTATTCCTGAAAACGGAAACACGACTGCAAGAAACGTAAAATTCAGTGTAATAATAATTTACATTAACAACTATTTATTACTTTTTACTTCTAACATGCTGACACATTTTCTCTTTTCTCTGAATTCGCAGCTCTTATGAAATAAATTTTATAACTTATAAACCAAACAAAACTAAATAGAAAGTTTTATTTGATTTTTAAAAATGACATTGTTACGTTAACGTAAATATACGATGATTTATTTAGTGAACAATTAGACTTGTCACGCATGGGGTGATTTGTTAAAGGTTTTATTCAGACAGTGTGATTATACGTGAACAGACTATGGTAAGAAGTGGACACTAGACCATACTCCGGCCAGAGGTACGCCGATCTGTATGGTACGGTGAGCTGAAGAACAAAGTTGATCGTGTGCGACTCAATCACGTCTTTCGTGCAGTATTCCTTTGATGGCTATCGGCAAAGCGCAAGGAGAAGAGAAGTCGTGCTTCAGGTGAATTCTAGGACAGGGGTAGTGCCGACCAGGGGACGAGCTTCAAAGGTGTGTCCCAGAAAGTTAAGGGTGCTGGTCATAACATTTTTGATTATATTATACTTGTACGAAACTCATTCCAGCTTGTAAACATTAATTACAAGTACACTTTTCCCGCATTAAAAAAATTGCATCACAGAGTTTTTACATTAGGGAACGTAAAAATTGCAATTTTAGTGTTCTTTGGAAGCAAAAATAAAATTAATTAAATAATTTTCAGAAAATATAACACAGGAGACAGAAAGAGTATTCCTTAATTCATTTTAACGTATACTTACCAAGACTTTTTTTACAAGCCACAATAAACTGCTACAAATAAATATATGCAAGAATTTCCTTAATTAAAGATTTTAAAAACTGCGAAAACATTTCATAGCGGGATATTAAATATTCTTCGAAGTAGGTGTCATTCAGTGTGAATGATCTCACTTCGGTAAGTTAGTTTTTATTGTTTGTACGTCCCTCCCCACTGTGACACCATGTGATTTTGACAGGCCATTGTGTAAAAATATGCCAGGAAGTAGTCTTCGTAAGTTATGTCTACAAGTTGAAAAGCATTTCATACAAATATAAAATAATTAGTTTTTCTGTTACCAGCACCCTTAAGGCTCGGTTTCACCACTATTGCAGAAATTCTTCGTTTTAGCGTCATAATTTGGATTTCATAGTAATTACTGACAATGTACGATTATAAAAAATTTACAGTTTACTAGTTGTTTAATATTTCTGTGCGCAATTTTAATTGTGTGTTATCTGCTTGTAAGAAGTCGAGAACACATTAACATTTTATTAATAAGTTCTTGCATTTTTGCAAGCAGGAAATAACACACAGTGAAAATTAGATACAAAAGTATTTAAGAACTAGTAAATTGTAAATTTTCTATAATAAAAAAAAATTCAGTAATACCTCTGAAACTGAAATTATGACACGAAAACGAAGAATTTCTGCATAATAGGTGAAGCCGAACGGTATTATTCACCGAGACCCTAATGTAGAGCCATGGTGGAATGCATGAGCGGGGTAAAAAATCAGCCCCCCCCCCCAAGAATGCACTCCGGTCTGAGGCAACATCTACCACGTTTCCCACATGTGAATGTCCGGGGTTACCCTTCTAATTGACCACAGCAGACCACCGCGGCACGAGGCCATTAGCTAACCATTCTCCCATCGGGACTCCAAGAGAGAAATATGAAAGGAAAATAGCAACACCCAGGGGATCAGAGGCTACGAGGAGCCAATGAATGTTAATATGATGTTAACTTCAAAGTCTGCGTGCCAGAGAAAGCCAGCGGGGGTAAATCCCTTCCCGAGAACAGGCCAACATAGCGAGTGACGACACAGCTCTAAAATTGGTTCTGGAGTGGTTTTCATCTGTCAGACTTTACGTCTGACATTTCGGAACCATTTTTATTTAACACGCGTGCCTTCCTTTCTCCGTGCAGAATATATCTGCCATTTTACGGTAACTGAACTGAAGTTACATAAAAGACTGAACCGGAATTTAATTTATCAGGGTTATTAAATTAGTGGCCTGCGGGTTTTCTGCTGCCTTCCAGACTCGCCAGCCCTAATCGCAAACAAATATTAGAACAGATTTTCATTTTTCTTAAATAAAAAGTAACGAATAAAACTAATACTAGCGTAAAACTTGTAATAAAATTAAATACTGTTTCATTTATTTTATCTTTACGTAAATAAATTGACTATGTATAGGTGGGCCACTACTTTGTATTAAGTGAGCGTGGCCCGTCATAGATTGTAATTAATTGTAATTAGCCCGATGGTAAAACTATAATAGAATAGCTCGGTTGTTGGCGATAACGCAACGAGACGTGTTGAGCTAATCAAATGCAGTATATAACTAATTTGCATTTATATTTGCTGTAGGTCAAATGTTATGACTGGAAGCGACGAGTGGCGCACCAAGTTGAAGCTGCATCTTGAGGGTTGTTATTCCCGGCGCGGGTCCATAGACAAACCCCGTTCATGGTGTTGCCAAGCGTTATATAGTTTCTTCGTTGGCGTCATTGTCTCGAATACTGTGCCGCCAAGTGGGGATATCCACCGGCGATTCGATGCTACGTTTTACAATTCATAATTGTCGCAATGTGTTTTGGACTCTTGCCCTCGTCTGTATACCGACGCGTCTTTGCGCAGTTTGCTTCGCTTACCCACGTGGACACGACTCACAACAACTTGCCCGTAATTTCGCTGTTCCTTTCTGACGAGGAATTTTATACGGCGTTTGCGCCGGTTCACCTCTCTTAATTTTTATATGAGACTACGGCGGCACCATTTAAGTACATGTTCGCTCAACCCCCAGCAGTGTCGCGAAGCCTGCGTCCTACAGTTTGGAATCGTGCCAGACGATGCCACTGGTAGGCGGGTTTTCTCGGGACTCTCCTGTTTCCCCCTGCCCTTTAATTCCAGCGCTGCTCCATACTCACCTCGTTTCACCCTCGTCGGCTCTCAAGACCTCATTGTTAACAGACGCCTAAATCTCTTCACTCACTCGCTCACTCTCCGCACGCGCTAACCACGTGTGTTCCTGCACGCTTGGTGACTTCTTGCAAGGACGTCCACCGTGAACCTTCTCGCCCCTTGGGAGGGGAGAGGTTTGGGCGGTGCTTAACAACGATGTCTTGAGAACCGACGAGGGTGAAGCGAGGAGAGCACGGAGCGACACGGGAACGCAAGGGCGGGGCGAAACGGGAGATACCCGAGAAAACCCGCCGGCCAGCGTCGTCGTCCGGCGCGGTTCCCACGTGCGAAAATTCCGGGGAGCGGCTCCGCTTGAAAATCGAAACCGGGTCGCCTTTATAGGAGGCGAGTGCTCTAGCCATTGCAGCAACAGCGGCCCGTCCACGTACGGCGAGCTCCCGTGTTTATGCGCGACCGGAGTTCCCCGTCGAGCGGGGCAGGAGGAGGGTTGTAGGTTGGGAATAAATGCAAGCACGCACCAGGGACCCCGAGGCGACCATGCATAATGCATCCCCAGGTCTGCCGTCCACGGGAAAGGGGTGGTAGAAATGGACGCCGGCGATTCACAACAACATAAAAAGTGTGTATAAACGTGAAAGGGAGCGGGTTAGGAAAATGTTTTGGGGGGGGGGGAAGCGCGACCCGACAAAACCCCGGATAGCAGACTTGCCAGGAGCGAATCGATACAGAAAGCGGACTGCAGCACGGGGTCAGTGGGGCCCCGGTATAAGACGGGCCAACAACCCCCCCCCCCNAAGGGAAGCCGTCACAGCCGGTTCGCGTGCACACACACATACACATATTCGCTCCGCCCGACACTACGTTCGCTCGGACATTTCCAACCGAATAAATTTGTTTCAACTGAGATATTTGTTCATCAACAAAGTTTTATCATGTGCGCGGCCGATAAAACAAAGACAGTGAGTGGCCTTTACATGTACATATCCTGCGCGAAAACTCATAGTAATAAGAAATAAGGGAAGTCTACCCGTTATGACACGCGTTAGTTTATGAGTTCACTTGTTGTAATCACGTAGTATTTTAGTATGCGCTGTATAATTGTGTTCAGCACTTGTCTCGCAACCGGTGAGCATTATGCTGCGTTATCCTGGTATTTTTTTATAAAACTATTAAACATGCGCCCCGTATGTTTACCTACGGAAGACGTCATAACCCAGACGAGGACGGAATGGTACTTTAAAGTTACCACGCATTCTGCAAATATTATTTTGGAGCCCTGCTATATAGTTAAAAACGGCTTTTTCAGACCGCCGTATCTTAAAACATACTATCCGGACACAATCCAAACTACGATAGGAGCCTGTTCTAAGGTTTACTACAGACTTTTTATCAATAAAATGGTAGGGCCACCGCTGAATGTCCTATAGGTAGAGACCTGAAAAATTCGCGGATTCATTTCGGAACAAGCTAGAATTCGAAACATGTGACATTGGTCTACACGGTGTTTGACACCTCCTGAAGAAGGCTGGCCCAATCGTCACCTTCTACGGTGACAGCAGACAACCAATGTGCAGTTGGTATCGGCATATTTGTACATAAGACTGGAGAGTCTAGCCTGCAGGTCATTGAATTTGCGAATTTTCTGATCTCTACCCATAGGTACACGCAATACTACGGGAACACTGCACGCCAGTTCAGAGCCCTGGCGATGGTGCTCTTGAAGCGCGTGTCAGTTTAACCCTTATAGCTGGAGACAGGTGTTTTTCGCCAAAAGATTTCAGGACCAGTTGTACTCCAAAACACTTTAGTTCATTTGCACTTTGTTGGTTGAACGATTTTAAATGTCATGTGCCTCAAGTGTCTGTCTGCGAATAATGGACAGTATCGGAGCACTTTATTACGATTGGCCCAGTCAAACAAGAACATGTCTTCTCACGTAGACTGCTGGCCAATAACCAAAGGAAATTGTGGTTGTGGACGTAGGGTATTGAAGTCTAGCATGAGCATTAATATTTTCGCGACAAACACCTGTCTTTAACTCTCCCGCTTTTCGGCTAAAAAAAGAAGATAAACGATTAAGGTAGGCGGACCCATTATCACTTCATGCAAAGAGGTGTAGAACATTCAACAAATCAGAATATCCACAACGATGTCTGGACACTAGTGCCTTACTTTGCACAGTACTGGTCATAGGTATCATGGACATGGTGACTGAACAGGTTAAAAAAATTACGTTCTTATGTTTTACATGAACGGGATATCAATTTTTATGTTAACTATATAAATTTAAAATATTCTTAGAATTATTTATATAATTTAGAAAATAAAATCCCTGAAAATAAACGTATTACGTGATATAACACATCAGCAGTTAGACTCATCACGTATGGAAGTGAACCTGGAGTAACTCCAGAAAAAGACGTGTAGTTTCCTGAAGGCTGCACTGAAATTCATACCAAGTACTCAACGATACACTCTCTCACATTACAAGATAAATCAACTAATAAATACATTTGTTATGTGATTCACCAATATCTAAATTTTACCTATAGAGATAAAATCCTAAACCAAAATAGCTAGCAGTTTAATCCTTGTCACATGTGAACTAATTTTCGAATTTAAAAGAAAATGCAATACGACATTTCTGTGACTTCAAGAAATACTTGACCTGAAACCACACTTTGAATTTATATAACTTGTTGAAATTGGTCAATAATATTTCGTAAAGAAGTTTTCATATTGATGCTAAACAAAACATAACAAATGTAATTTTCAATTGATTGTGTATTTTTATAAAATTTCCATTGACATGACGTCACGAAACCATAAACTATCCCAAAACTGTTGGCTCTTGAACTGTTTTAAAGGAAGAATATCCGACAGAAATGAGGACGTGAAATGTGCAGTTGAGAAACTGGTTCAGACAGCAACAGAAATATTTCCTCGCAAATGAAATTCATCGCGTAATCCGCAAATGCCATTCCTGCCTTAACGGCGTTGCCAATTTATGTGGATAGACATTTTAATAATTATCTATACCCTTTCTCTTTGCTCGTGGTTTGTCTTTATCTCTCTTCACCCTACAATGGCTACTTACCTCTAATGGGTGTATTTTCAAAACTCCTGATATAACTATATTTTAGTCAACACTTTCGGTTACGGCCGTTGGCTCGGTCTTATGGGTCTGAAGGGATTTCGGTTCAATTCCAGACCTAGAAAATGATTGGTAGCACTGACACACTTTCATACGGCATAATCAATATCAAACCACTACATAATCTTCATGGCCAGTCGTCTTGAGCGCACCCAAGTTTCCATCGAAGGGGCCTCGGTGGTGTGGTGGTTAGACTACTCGCCTCCCACCAAGGCGAACCAGGTTCGATTCCCGGCGGGGTCGCTCCCCGGATTTTCGCACGTGAGGATCGTGCCGGATGGTACCGTTGTTCGGTGAGTATTCTCGGGGATCTCCCGTTTCCCCTCGCCCTTGCATTCCGACGCTGCTGAATACTCACCACGCTTCACCTTCATCGGCTCTCAAGACCTCGATGTTAAGAGCCGCCCAAATCTGTCCACTCCACTCCAGGTTTCCATCATCGCGCTACAGAATACGTAACAATACGCAAGTGCGGCAGCAGCTTTAACTGCAAACTACAGGCGTACAATCCGGCAAAAAGACATCGCTGGCCAATCAACGCGTGGTAATTTACTTGCCAATCGACAGTTCAGCCAAAAGGAGAGTTTTGCAGAGCGTGCGACAGCCAACCAGACGCAAGCTCTGTCCCAGAGTCGCGGCCGATCAACGAACTTGGACGGCTACATGGAAGTCAGTGCCACCCCATTTCACTTCCACGCCGTTATCCTGGACTCCCAACAGCCTTTTTTTTTTTTGTTAGACTAAGAGATGGATTTCCGACCTATAAGAAGCGTACGTATGTCGGTATGAATAAAAGTTGAACACTGTACGTATACATGTATCCATTTACGTTCACACTTAGCGTACATAAGTAGAAAACATAGGCAGAGTAGCTCGACTTTCAACTTTTACGTACGTTGGTACGGCTGAGCTGTTAACCAATCAGTATGTCCGATTTAATTATGCATTTACTTTTTTACTAAAAAATACTAAGGTTAAGTCATTAATGCAAGAAATTCTTTTTATTTGGCCAATATTTAAAACGTTTACTATATTTTGCACAAAGCCTGCAAAAAAAAAAAATAAAAAAAATATATATATATATATATAAATGTCTTCACAAAGTTACGTTTTTCTTTGACTGTCTGCCAATAGAAAACATTTGTATGTTACGAACAGATTGCGAATCCGTATTTAGTATCGTTATCTTCGGCTTCGCTGCAGTCGGATAGTGGCCGGAGTTGAGTACCTTCGAAGTCAAGCTTTAAAAAAAATATCTCTAGTACGTAAGTTACACATTTTGTTTTCCAGAAACACTAACAGTCATGCTCCGAGTAAAACGTTTTTACGTGATCACTGACTGCCGCTCCGAGTAAAGCTAGCAGCGATGTATGACAAATAGTTCCACGTCTTAAAGTTGTATTAAAAATTTAACGTTACAATTTTTGGAAAATGGATTTATTTAAATTATTTGCTGTTTATTTATGCACTGTTGGTAACATTTTGTATACTATTGATATATGCACGTTGCTAATACATTCGTAGTTACCCTTCATCGACAGATATCGGGTCCAGGCAATGTTAATTTGATGTACGGTGGTAGGGTATAAAATGAGAAAAACAGACCTTACGCAGGGATTTAAAGGCTACGGAAAGTTTTCTTTGTGCGTGAGTTTCCAAAATGCAAAATCGAAAACTGAATTAGAAGTTCTAAATGTATTTATTTCTGTGGGTTTTTTTTATTTACTATATATTTAAATTAACAAATTCATCACATAGAGCAATAGTTGCTAAGGTGTACAGTTCTCGAATAAAAAACTTCTGAATGTTTTAGAATAATAACGTATAGAAACAACAAAATCAGATAATATTAAAAAATAATTGCTTTAAAATTTATATTATTTAATTTTGTAGAATTGTGTAACAAAAAATTAATAACGAAACATTTTCCTTAATTTTACTGAAATTCATTATTTTGATACCTAAAAAATTGTGCTTAAGATAATTTTTCTATGCGATATATGAATTTCAATATCATAGCATTGTATATAATATTATTTTGTTAAAATTCAGACCAATATTTTGTCATATTTATTGATTTTGTGGTTTTTATCACTAATTTTTCGCAACAGGTTGGCAATTTTTAAATCGAAAAATAAAGACTTAATTAAATATTGCTGTGTATGATAGTTACCAGCAGTCAATTTCTTTATCAAAAACATAACAACATAAAAATTATTAAGTAAATAAAATTCAGATCTTGAATTTATGATTTGAACTTACGCGCACTGCCAGACATTTCCATACACCTTTAACAGTCACAGTTAGCCGCTAAGAACCTCTAAGGAGGGACAATTGGATTTGCACACTCGCTCTGACACAAGAGCAATGCCTACCGGCTGGAAGCTGCGAAATTTTAATACGAAGGAAATCTCATGTTAAGGAAATTTCGCCTCAGTGCGTTAGTTTAAATGATAGTAGTTTCAAACAAAATGTATTCTTCGCAGATTTGTTTAGGTGAAGATCCCCACGAGCGTATATTTTCAATATAGATTAGCAGTATGTACTTTTTTGTAAAACATAAATTATGAAAAATCGTTGCAAACACGCTATATATGTTAGGGAACATCTCCACTATAGGAAACTTCTCTTAAAAAAATTCGCGAAGAATACGTTCTATTTGAAACGCCTATCCTTAAAATTAACGTACTGAGGCGAAATTTCCTTAACGTGGAATTTATTCTATAAATTTCGCAGTTTAAGGTTGTCGGACGCCAAAAAATTTATATTTTTATATTTCTACCAAATGTTGTTTTACTCGTACGCATTGTGCGTGATGACCTTTTCCTGGAATAAATATTTTTTACTCTTTATATATTTTGAAAAATATCCACATATTTTGGAAACCGTCCTTCGAAGAGA
>NQII01005146.1:123639-172585 GCA_002778355.1 Clitarchus hookeri | reverse complement strand
AAGGAGATCCTACTTACCAAATTCCCTGACATTTATTTTGTTGGAGAAAGTTCTTTTACGATCGGAATATAGCCTTTTTGTTCAATTGTTGGAGTTCGATGCACATCACAACAGCTGGATAAAACACTCAATGCTTACTGATGTGTAATTGGGTACTATATTGCAAGAGGTGTGATTGAACATATATATTCCACTGACAAATGTATTTTTAGAACTAAAATTAATTTATATTTACAAATACATGTACTTAAGTTGTGTAATTTATTCATACTCCGTATTTCCCACCTTACCTCATGATCTCATCCTCCCTCTGTGTTACATCACCCAGGCCATGTTTATTTATTTCCAGGCTAGTAATACAGTGAACTGGGGCTGCGTGTGGACAGATGTAAAAAATTGCCTCGCGTCTGTGATTATTTTCGGCTGGGCACTTAGCGTGCTCTCAAAGATTGGGCTCTTATTAAAATTTTTGAATTTCTGATGGCCACAGTTGATAATGACCACCTGTTTCTCCTCCGTTCCCAAAGTGTGGCACTTGGTTGATAATGACTTCTCGGGGGATTTGAGATTGGGATGTATTCCTGTCCTGTAATACTTTGCAGTGCATGTTAATGGGTTCTCAGGGGTGTTATTTTGTATTCATACTGGTTCTCCCAACATGCATGCAATCTTTCAGTGTGGCTGCTTATTAAAATTCCTAAATTTCTGGAAATCACAGTGGGACTGTAGGCCACTGATATTATTGGCCTTCCAGAAGATATGGATTGGGGTGTATTTCTGACTTCTATGACGGCGGTTGCAGAATGTCGCTCGTTAATGATCTTGGAGACTGGCTGGGCATGCCAATCTTTCTCACGAACATTGCTTAATATTCAGTGCCATGTGTTAATTAAATTTAAGGATGGCTAAAGGAAGCAATCGACCTACATACATGTGAATGTCTGTCTGCTGCCGACTACATTTCATTTTTTTAATTACTACCACTAGGTTGGTTGTCGCCCATTCCCACCAGGGCACTATTTCTGGAAGCAACAGTTGATGGCAATCGGCCATGTGGCACATGCTGCTTAACATTCATGGTAACATTCGTGTAGGATGACTGCGATGGCCCATCGATAGCTTCGGACATTTTAAATTTTCTCTGGGTTGGACGGGACACAGACGGTGACCAATGGCCCTTTCTCACACACTGCTGTACCTAAGGTACAAATAATTATTTTCTGCCTTCTGATCGTCCTTTCTCATGCCGAGGTCTCCACTTATTTATTGGGGTTTTGTTTTGCTCGTGTCTGGTAGTGAGGGGTCCGAACTTTGTGTTCTCGAACTAGGATATAGAGTGTTTGTTTTTATTTTGAGTGCTGCAGTCGTGTTTGGGTATGTTTTTTTTCTTGTCTGGGGAATGGTAGGGAGGTTTGATAGGTTGTTATATATACCTGTTACCCCACACCTTGTAACTATTTCCAGTTTGTGCTTCCACGATGGCAGACAACTTCTCCGATGACGAACTCCTCCTCAGTGCTCTCCATGATGCTGAAACTAGTGTGTCTCAAAGCCTCTCGACTGGCGAGCATCGCGTTGCTGACTCGGGGATGTTCGTAACCTCTCTGCCACATTGCGACAGGTTTGACTTGGACAGTGGTTGTGCGCTAAGTTCCTACCTTCGCAGCCACTGTGGCAGGGTTGAAACGAAGTCGCATTCGTGGTTTCCACTGGCCCCAAGGTCTGTCGTGGCACATCCCATAGCTGTCGTGGTGCCACTGCCAGAGGATCCGATGTCGCCTGCCTCATCCAAGGAATATTCTTTCGTCCCTGAGGAGGTAGGTGACGACTACTTTGCGAACCTCGCCGACTTCGGCGATGACGAGGTTGTCGTTGACAATGTTGGTGTGGCCAACAATGGCCAATGATAATGGTATTGCTATCGGAAAAGCTTCAGCCGATGCGGTCTGGGCATTAGTGGCCATGCACGACTGGAACACTGAGATGCAACAGGCTGCCATGGAGACACAATGAGCAGGTGTGGCAGTTCAGGCTCGCAATAGCATGGAACTTCACAGTACTCATTTAGCAATATCTGCTTTGCAGATATTGGGATGGGCATGTGGGGGTCCAGGTGGCTTGTGAGGAGTGTAGAGCATCACTATGTGCTATTCTTGTCCTACTGGTGCTCTGTGTGGCAGTCCTCCAGGTCGCTACACCTGCTGGTTGTGCCGATGATGATGGTGATAATAACAATGATGGTGGTGACAATGATGATGACAAAAATGATGATACCGGTGATGAGGATGCCAACAACGTGGACATCAGAGGTGGCAGTGACTACGACGACGAATAACTGACTGACTGACTCTGACGACTAGCTGCCTGGTATACTCCTTAGCAGCATACACACATGTGGTAGGCTCGCCATCACCATCGTTGCCATCGTCGTCTTCGTGGAATGGTAAGTGCTCCTATTTTCTTGTCATTTGTTTTTGTACTGGTAGTTTCGTTTATGTACTAGGTGATGTATTTTATGTCACTAATTTAATATGGTCGTTTATTTATATTATTATTGCTCTATACAAGCAAGTTAACCTCGTATTGGGTGACATCATTTTTACCGCTCTGTGGTGCGCATGTGTCTACTGCTTTTACGTGTCCTACACTTCCCGTTGTGATGATGGGCTATGCTGGCTTGCCTGTGCGGCAGCTAGGTAGTGTATACACTGTTTCTCCCTGGACTGGTGCAGGCATGCATGTGTGCAGTGTTGCCTGTTTGTATAGTCCATTTCACCGTAGGTAAACCACTCTAATATAATTTTTTTTAATACTGGCATTTATTTATATTTATGTTATTATTGTATAGGGAGCACGCGCTGCGTGTTNCTAATATAATTTTTTTTAATACTGGCATTTATTTATATTTATGTTATTATTGTATAGGGAGCACGCGCTGCGTGTTGCGTGTGCTTATACACTAAGGATAGCATCTTTAACGATAATTTTTATTATGGTAATTTATTTATGTTATTATTATTGCTTGGGCATGTGGGCCTCGTATTGAGTAATAAATAAAAAATATATATATGTATATATTCATTTATTCGCTTGACTCGCATTCTTTTTTTATGAAGACGTTAATTATCTGGGAAGTGCGTTGGCCGATATGTGTATTTATTATTCTAATAGCACAATGCCAACTTATATATGTATATAAAGTCGGGCCGGTAGTAACTATATACATATTCGACATTTTATATCCTCCTTTCCTGAATGTCGCGGTGGTCTGGTGGTTAAGACGCTGGGCTGCAGACCCAAGCTGTGCTAAAATGATCATGCATGCTTCCTGCATTGTTGAGCTAACCTGCACCGAAACAGTTGTTCGTAAGGACGAGTATCCCGCCTGCTGCACACCTAACTTCGTCCTTAAATGCTGCGACTAGGGGTGGACTTCGGAAGCTAAGATGGCGGTCACTGGTTGCATGCTCTAGCTGACAGTGGCGGAACGACAGCGATGGTGATGCACTCTGACGGGCGGTGAGGGAAACGTAGCTGGTGGTGCACTCTGGTGGCCAGCGGGAGAAACGAAGCATTCGACGCGGGCAATAGGCGCGGGAATTAATGATGGAGGACATAAAAAGGCAAGAACNCAGCGGGAGAAACGAAGCATTCGACGCGGGCAATAGGCGCGGGAATTAATGATGGAGGACATAAAAAGGCAAGAACATAGCACACTCTGGTGGCAGGCCTAGGAATTAAAGATGGCTGCATACAGCAGGTGGCATTGATGATGACATATCCAATATCTATNGCCTAGGAATTAAAGATGGCTGCATACAGCAGGTGGCATTGATGATGACATATCCAATATCTATGACGCGAAAATCAGGAGATAGGAAATAAAGGAGGCCGGAAGAATTATGAGAAAACCCCAAGGCATATAACGGACGAGAGATAACAGGCATGGGAGAGAGAGCGGCAGGATGGAATGTCAGAGCGTGAGAAAAATGAAGAGGAATGCTAGAGCATGAAGAGATTGGAAGGATTGATAGAGCAGGAAGCAAAAAGGAAATTCCGAGGTAATAAAGGGAAATCAAAGATGCCCGCCTACATAAAAGAGGAATGACAAAGAATAATATTTCGGAGTGATGTCATCCAAGATGGTCACCACGGTGTCGTGGCACCGCATCCTGCATCTTTCCGGGTGAATGCCCTATTCCCATCTACTTATGATGTTATATTTGGCAGTAAATATCTACGAAAAGTACCATTATGCAACTGAGTAAGTAAAAATATTTTTTTTACATTTTAATTTCACACAATCCGAAATGCTCTAATATATAACAACCTTTTACTGGCGTTTTTCATTAAATGTCAACTACGTAAAAATTAATTTCCAAAATATTTAAATGATTATAGCATAATCTTCAAAACTATATCTTCAAGTTATATATATATATACCTATTTGATGTTGTCCAACATAATATAACATGATGGCACATCATTCAAGTCATCTAGTAGTGATTATGTATTTATAAATCTCGACAATCAACGGTTTAATTATTAATTTTAAATTGAAAATGTATGTTTTGTTACCGCTGTAATTAACATAAAATATACGCTGAATTATTTAAAATGGCATTAAAAAAATACTTTTTAATTTTTGTTCGGAAAGCTATGGCATGCAGAAAATTCTAGGCTTAAAACAATTAATATTAAAATTGTTAAATGGATTCATNTTTGTTCGGAAAGCTATGGCATGCAGAAAATTCTAGGCTTAAAACAATTAATATTAAAATTGTTAAATGGATTCATACAAACAATTTATGGACTCAAGAGGTGTTTAAACTATAACCTATAAGTTCAATACAAAAATTCTGAAGATGTTATCTAGCCAGAAAAATTCCTCATTTTGTCGTCATTAGAGTGTGGCTGGTAAAGAAAATAATCTCAAACACTTGCCTATAGAACTTTGTAGTTGTTGACTCTGATAAATAATATAATTTCCATCTCTTTCTTGAGTAACTAGTTGCTGCTTCACATGGAACGCGTATAAAGTTTTGCGTGTGACTACAAAATACAGAGTAACACGCGCTCGAATTACACATGCATGGAGCGTGTGTGTGGGTACATATATATATATATATATATATATACACACATACACACAGACACATGCACACGAGTTAAATTACATGCTGCACACGCCCGAATGAAAATAATAAATTTCTCAGGCGACGTTACATTTACATTCATCTCAAGTTACATCTGATATGAATGTAAATGTAACGTCGCCAGAGATTTTATTATTTTCATTCGGGCGTGTGCAGCGACAGCGACGAATTGGGGCAAGTTTCGCTCTGCATATGCTTTCAGTGCTAGTGTAGCCCAAATTAGAATGTAGGTCACCGAGGCCATTGTCTGAAAAGGTTACTCTTCGTGTTGCGCGTTCCAACAGTGTTTAGTCATGGAACCAACTGAAACCAAAATTAGACATGCAAATAATGCGTAAATGTTAAATGTTCCTAATATTTCATTTTTTTCCCTATGTTTATTAAAGACCATATATTGTCCCTTTCGGTCAATATTTCGTATTAGCTATTCCCAAAAAATTTATTAAGAAAAGTATGGTTTACATGGTTAGCTAGAAGTGCCAGCTTAAGATGCAACTCTAGATGAGAGTTTTAGCCAATACAGTGATTACATTTTCCCTTAATTTAATGACTTATTTGTGAAAATATGACATGTTTGTAGAGAATGCTATCTCTAATAAAGAATAGCATACCAAATTATCTCCTTTTCTTATTCTAGCCTACTTTCCAAATGAAAGAAATGCTTATGCGATCACTTTCCTTTCTTTGTGACTGTAGGTATGTGTGTATGTGTGTGGTGTGCATGTTAATGTGTGTGGTGTGTCTGTGTGTGTGTGAGTATGTGTGCCCCCCTTTTAAATTTTTTAATGGGTTAACACAATTTCCCCAAACTTGTATATACATAGAACAAATCAAAAACACCTGAGTGTTATATTTTTAGACCATTCCGTGCACTTACATTTAAAATGGCGGCAATTGTAATATTTAGGGTGATATGTCGTATATCGGAACCGTTAAACCAATTAAATCAAAATATTTATAGGTGCATCGTTTAAGCATCGGATTTAGGAGTGGATATTTGTGGTCATCCATTTTGTGAGATAGCACAACATTAAAGAATAAAGTTTTCAGTTTATATCTCGAAAACTACCACACCAATTCTCAGCAAATTTGGTACGTAAGTAATGCTGTGGTAGGCCATGTAAACGTGTGCAAATAAAATTGATGAGGTACGTATTTTCAAAATAGGGGCCATACANTCTTTGTGACTGTAGGTATGTGTGTATGTGTGTGGTGTGCATGTTAATGTGTGTGGTGTGTCTGTGTGTGTGTGAGAGTATGTGTGCCCCCCTTTTAAATTTTTTAATGGGTTAACACAATTTCCCCAAACTTGTATATACATAGAACAANAGTATGTGTGCCCCCCTTTTAAATTTTTTAATGGGTTAACACAATTTCCCCAAACTTGTATATACATAGAACAAATTAAAAACACCTGAGTGTTATATTTTTAGACCATTCCGTGCACTTACTTTTAAAATGGCGGCAATTTTAATATTTAGGGTGATATGTCGTATATCGGAACCGTTAAACCAATTAAATCAAAATATTTATATGTGCATCGTTTAAGCATCGGATTTAGGAGTGGATATTTGTGGTCATCCATTTTGTAAGATAGCACAACATTAAAGAATAAAGTTTTCAGGTTATATCTCGAAAACTACCACACCAATTCTCAGCAAATTTGGTACGTAAGANAAAACTACCACACCAATTCTCAGCAAATTTGGTACGTAAGTAATGCTGTGGTAGGCCATGTAAACGTGTGCAAATAAAATTGATGAGGTACGTATTTTCAAAATAGGGGCCATACAAGAATTTTAGGTTTATTTGGTATGACTACTATACCATTAGACTAATTTAAACCAAACTTTGTATTCTAATAGTGTCTGTTACAAGCATCATACATGCCAAAACTATCAAATTTTGTACGAAATTTTGTAAGGCAGTGCCACATGTCTTTGTAAATATTTTGTCATATCTCGGGAACCAATGGACGGATTCCTACCAAATTTGTCAAACAAGTAGTACTGCGACAGGTGATGTTAAAATATATTCTTTAAAAACGTCATGCTCGTATTTTGAAAATGGTGACCATATAGACTTTTTAACATGGTGTGATATATCGTCGAAAACCTGTAATTAATTCCATCTTAACTTCGTATGCTAAGATTATGTATTACCGCCTTCAGACGCGTCTACACATAATCACACTTGGCTGGCATTTTGTAAGATAGCGCCACAATAATAATGTAATTTTCCTGGAAACAACTAACCTATTCCTACCAAATTCGGTAAACTAGTATTTCTCACTGAGTAATGGAATTGAAAATAGTGCCTGCAACTCTATAACGCAAAGTTACGCATTCATTTTACTAAGATTAAGAACAAAAACTCGTATACAACTTCGGAAGCTGAAACAAATGTAAACGACTCACGTTGTGGCTGGGACACCGAGGAAATCGCTCCGGATATGTCGTCATGGTTTGCTGGCGAAGGAAACGAGATGTTCAACAAAAGGAAGAACGCAGACCTTGGTGCCGTGTCCTGGACATGATGAGGACATACTGCTCAGCTTCAGGATATTGCTTCCTCGGTGCAAGCGACCCCTGCACACTTTGACGCACTCTTTGAAGGTCTTTGAAAGCTTCTGCCTATCCCCTCCATCCTTACCTTTCTACGTGCTCTATTGTTTCACTGGCAATTTGTACACTGTAATAATGTTAGGTATTTGTGCAAACAATTATTTGGAAATAAGTTGCTAATAGGATTTTTCAAACCTACATTTATACTAGAGAAAATTTTCAACATTTTATAGTGGAATGAGTAAAAGAAATGTTGAGTTTTAACCAGCAGGTACTCTAGACTTCATGTGTATTAAAAATATGTAGGCAAATGAACAGGTATGTATGTTTCATAAAGCGACCTGTTGAAAGGTTAAAATAATATACTCTTGTAGCAATTCAAGAGAAAATATTGGCAACTATTTGCCAACGAATTCTTGGTAAATGTTCGTATTTTTTTTTGCTGTGTAGTAACTAGCTCTAGAGACACAGGGACTTATACTGATCACTGACTACTGCACTGGAGCCCGCGGTAACGCAGCGGCTAGAATGCTCACCTCCCACCAAGGCGAAAAAGGAATCAATTCCCAGCGGAGTCTCTCCCGGATTTTTGCACATGGGAATCGTGCCGGACGACACCGCTGGTGGCGAGTTTTCTCGCGGATATCCCGTTTTCCCTCCTACTTGCATTCTATGGTGCCGCTCCATACTCACCTTGCTTTGCCTTCATCGGCCCTAAAGCCATTCTACGCTAAGAGCCACCCAAACCACTCCGCTTCCTTCACTGCTGCTCTCTCCTTGGTATCTTCATGTGACTGTGTGACTGTTGCTTTAGAGGAGCGTCCAATTAGCAAAAAATAAATTCTTTAATAATTACAGAAGCTTATTTGCCTGTGCAAAGTACGTTAAATTATATACCTTCATTTGTTAAGTCAAAATAATTTTCATGTTTCATTACTATGAAAGTAAACGACATATTAATAACAACATTCTGTAACATGTTTATATTTTCAAAACTAATAACAACATGCATCCGTATCTTACCAATGCTAAAGAATCTGAGTTTAATTAATTTGAGTTTTTTTATGATAAATATAAATTTTCCTAACAAAATAAATTTAAAATGAAGCACCAATTCCCTAAAAAAATATGATTCAGGGGAACAACAAAAACATTTTTGCTCTAATTTTGACATACAGGTTAATTATCTGTGATTGAAAGCAAATTATGTGATCTCATGTAAAAAATATTAATGCGGAGTAAGAGCAACGGTGAAAACTATTTCCTCCACAATTATTCTTATATGGCTGCTAGTTTTGAGGTGGTTACTGATATATGTTAAATTACCTTTCTCCGGACATTTAATTTTTACCTTGAATACTTTCCGTTGTCCAATGTAGCACAATATCGCTTATGAAACGCTTTTAAATGCAGATTCACAGATTGTCCAGGCTGATAATTGCGGTATGAATGTCATGAAATATTTTGAGAAGAAGGCATAAGTCATTACCTGTAGGCGTACAATATCAAAACCGAAACGAGTTCCGCACATGGGTGATACGGAACATCTCCGTATTTCCAAAAACCGGGAATTTTGAAAACGAAAAATGCCGAGGCTGTACGAAGCTTTCTTCGTCACGTTAATCACAAATAGGCAGTTCCTGCATCAGTCGGTATATTCTTGGCATTTAAACACATTTATTAAAAAATTCGGTATAGCAGAATTCATTTGTAACAATAAGCAGAACTTCAAACACTCAAACATTACTAGAAACTGAAACATTTACGTAGGCCTTCGATTCATAAACGCAGATGACTTTTACACACACCTTTGTATCAGACGCGTGTGCGTAAGTGCTGAATGAAGTCTCACAAAATTTTGATTCTTGATGTTCAAATTCTCTGCCAGTACAAAATAATATATTATTTTTTTCAATAAATGTATACCCAGTTCGCATACCAAATGATAAACGTATTTTGTAGTCCTTCCTTAATAAAATCAAAAGAACATAAAGTCCTTAAATGTAAACCAGCACGCATACAGAGACGTTCCGTGATTTCACGGAAGTTCTGTGAAAATTATCAGAAAACATTTTTTTAAACAAAACGTAAAGTCCCTCGTTTTGCAAAAATTCTGGAATATTTCTACTGCTACTTCTCCGTTATTTAACATAATTTTTTTCTAACAGTGTACTGGTTCTGTAACACGCGGTGGGGTCCAAATACGAACGAATTTTTGTAAGTAAACATTTTCAGCTTACTGTAGAGCTATATGGGTTGAAAATTCTTATTTAATTATCACTGTTCTGCGGATTGTTACGTAAGTTTAGAGAAATTTATAGCGTTGCCTACCAAACCTGCAACAAGATTGATTAAATGGGAAGTAAATATTAAAGAAACTTCTCAATGCATCGACTTTAGAGTTAATAATTTCAAACAAAATATATTCGAAGTGATATTTCTTGGGAAATGCTGGTACGTTAATACATCTTGCCTATTTATATGTTTAAAAAATTTTTTTATCAAATTTTACATAAAAATTTATATTTTACAAAAAAATCTGGAACGACTGTTTTTTTTTTAAACTGTTCGGTACTCTCTAAAAAACTAAGTAGAATAATTTTTTTTGTTTAAACCGTTACCTTTAAAATTAATGCATTTATAAGGGAGTTCTTTAAAATGCATTGTCCATTTAAACGCCATGACTGCAGGCTCAGGAGGCATTTTAAGTATGCTTTTTAACAAGCCTCAAAAAGTAGTGCTACACTTAACATTTAAGTATCTCGGGAGTCGAAGGTTTTAGTTGGGAGGTTATTTAGCACCATAGGTATGACATGAGTTTGCTATGGAACAACAGTGGGGGGCAAGAACGAGGGTACGGGAATACCTTAAGATAACCATACAACCAACTGCAGTCTCCTTATATCCGAAAAGAATCGTAACAAAATTACAGTAATCTACGATAAAAAGCACTTGGCGATATTATGATAGTACACGTGCACTTCGCACGACGCGTTGTTTACAAAATAATGTATATCAATCACGTAAGTTTAATGTACACATGGAGACAAATTTAGATACACTGGAATATCTTAATGATTATATACGTAATTATCACGATGCATAAGAAAATAACAGTTTTTTTTATTAGCGAAAACTGTAGTAGTAACTACTGCACTTAAATGCCTCATTATTAGAGAATTGGAAAATTCGCGAGTGCAGTGTCACGTAGGATAGACTCTGCAGTCTTATGTAAANCGCACGACGCGTTGTTTACAAAATAATGTATATCAATCACGTAAGTTTAATGTACACATGGAGACAAATTTAGATATACTGGAATATCTTAATGATTATATACGTAATTATCACGATGCATAAGAAAATAACAGTTTTTTTATTAGCGAAAACTGTAGTAGTAACTACTGCACTTAGATGCCTCATTATTAGAGAATTGGAAAATTCGCGAGTGCAGTGTCACGTAGGATAGACTCTGCAGTCTTATGTAAANAATGCCTCATTATTAGAGAATTGGAAAATTCGCGAGTGCAGTGTCACGTAGGATAGACTCTGCAGTCTTATGTAAAAATCTGCCGATATCAACTGTACATTGGTTGTCTGCTGACACAGTGGAGACGGCAATTGGACACCGTTCTCCACGAGGTGTCAAAAACCATGTGGACCAATGGCTTAAGTTATATAAACACACGTGTCTTATATTCTAGGTTTTCCCAAAATTAATCCGCGAATTCTTCAGTTCTCTACTCATTATTGCTGGAGACGAGTAATCAGACTCTGTATTCCCTGCAGTATTTGAATTCAATGAAATTTCTTCACTAATGCAACGGAAATTCCGAGAGAACTCAGCAGAATAACGAGTGGTAGCTAACCACAAAAACCTATTTACAGATACTTATTTACTTTTTAAGTGCTGTGTTGTGTACTTCATTTCGCATAGTAATCTGACTTAAAGTCATTCGTAAAATTTGTTTCCTAAATAAAAATTTTCTTTTAAAATGTTATTTATTATGAAAGAGTTTATTCTTTATTAAGTAGCAGCTAGTTAATAAATAAAAACGTTTTCGGCAAATAAATTTCACTGAATAAGTGAAATAGTGTTGCGCAAGTCTTTAAAACTTAATAATTGGCAATCATTCCGTGCCCAATACAAGTGGATCATACTTAATGTCTTCCAACTTCACCTATTTCTAAATATTTTTCACACAAAACTAGGCCCTAAAACTGGTAAACAACACTAATTGACATTCAGCAAAGTTTACTTTGGTGCCATTTTATCATCTTTCAAATATCATACAAATATNGTAAACAACACTAATTGACATTCAGCAAAGTTTACTTTGGTGCCATTTTATCATCTTTCAAATATCATACAAATATTAAGACGTTTCCACAATTCCACGTGGAGATAAAGTAATTTCCCATTCTGTCGGAGAATACAGAAAGACATTCACGTATAAGGACCACTATAACCGGTAGCGCGTTAACCGCTCCGAGCAGTTTCCGGGAATATGGTAGCTACGTGCAGGGTGGGAGTTCTAACAGCCACTATAAACTTGGCACTAAACTAAGAGCAGTATACCTAGGATCCGAGGTTAGTGATGAGAAAAAACTATGATGGCAGTTGAAGCATGAATATTAACTTCGCCATTAATTTTATTTCTTGAAATGATTTATCGTTATCTATTTATTGTTTTCAAGCCATACGTACTATAAGTAATGGGTTTAATTTGCTAGCACGGAGATTAACCTTCTTCTTTTGGGTTTGAATAAATAAGGTTCTCGGATGATGCCTCACAAAATATTAACAAATAATTGTCTTAATTGAATTTTATATGGCTTAGTACTAGCATATATTACGCAAAATATTTAATATTCGCTTTGCATATTCTTTGGGTTACCTAAATTTGAGAACCAATATTAAATAGTTGGTGCAATTTTTATAATATTAAACGACGGATAACTGCGTAACAAAGAAATTGTTTCATAAATAAAACCCAATAAGATTTGCTGATTACGTGGAATAGAGTTTTCAATGACCGTGATCATTAAGGATGAATCGCGATGGTACGAACACAATATCTAGTTCACGTTATTACTGTAAATTACTCTGTCTCTTTTAATGTTGCTCTCAAGACCTCGCGGTTAACAGCCGCCCAAATCTCTTCACTCTTCACTCTTTTAATGTTACCTGGGAACTTCTTGAGTCGATTTTAAAAATAATTATTCGTCTAGAATTCCTAAAAATATCACTGCGTCAACCTGTTCAAGCCATTAGAACGTCATTGATTTCATTAGGCAGAATAAAACGACTTGGGAGAAAAATCGAGGCGCGGTTGTGTCAAGGACATAGCCGTGGCGTTTCCGTGAATACTCCTGCGTCAGCGGGTAACATTTTCTTTCGGATTTGGAAATTAAATATCAGAAACGAAATGGATACTTGGGAACTGCNCCAGTTACATAAACGTAATAATGTTCGTAGCGAAATAAAATGGAAGTACACTTGTCAAAAATGTAGTATACAGATGTGTAATAAGAATGTATACATTCTATGGTTTTGTAAATCTACGCGTCAGCTGATGCAGTAAGAGTATTAAAACTAAGAGTTTTAATGTAAATTACAGTAATATTTCTGATAGGCATGTTACATACTAAATTGATGAATCTTATTGTTTGCTATAATTAAAGGACCTTAGCGAAGTAGCTGAAGCATACAATATTACAATTGTAGTCTGGTTATGACACCATCGCCCGCTGATTTATGTATTTAAGTGTTGAAAGTATTTATGGAAAATGTATTTAGCCATTCCCTTTATTTAAAACTCACATACACTTGTCACTTGCGAACATTGCAAAACAATAATAATAAAATACTTGTAACTGCACATGATCAAGCTTATAGGTTAAGATATCAAGATACAAGGCAAACATGGGTGTGTGCTTTAGTACACTGACTGATTTATATCGCTACACTCATTCATACGTCAATAACTTTACATTATTTAAAAACATTGTATTTAAATGCAACGAATTTTAATTTTATAGTGGCATGTCAGGTTATTCGACTTAAATACAAAATTATTATTAAGACAGAAACACATAGCTATAGGAAATCACATATTTTTTAAATTTACTTGTATGTAAGTAGCAAGATATAAAGCAAATAAATGTTAATAGTATTTTTTTTTTTATTCTCTTTTATTGTCCCTTTCAGTTTACGTTACAGTTTATATTTACTACTGGGATATTATAATTGTAGTGGAAAAATATATTTAAAAGTCTAGGAATGAATTTTACTGTGACAGAAACTATGGACGCGGTAATTTAAGAACAATGCATTTGGGTGATTACTCAATGTGTGATGTCCGATGTTCGCTAAAGCACCGTTTGTGCAAACAATTTTCCAATCGAGAACCGCGTAGTGTAATCTATTTATTGCCGTCATGCCTCCAGAAACAACAAACTTGTGTTTTATCCTGCTGCTTTCGTGTCATAAACAAAGAGCCAGGTAAGAGTACTGGGAATATGTAGGTTACTCTAACTGCAAGGGGAGTGGAATACGACTACAGAAAATCTTTCTCTAGTGCAACCGACTAAGGCCGAGCCCCTGTAATACGAGTCAGTCACGCTACTGAATGACGAAACACTCTACATTTACGGTACAGAAGAGTAAAATCACATAACTTAGCTCTATGACCGTTGCGTTCGAAAAGTGGCCAGCAAAGCTATTTCGCGAAGAACATAAAAGGAATATTTAAAACTAGCTACTGCAGATTACGGCACTTTTATTGTTGTATACAGAGCATTAAAATTAAACTGCGTACATTGAGATATGGTTCACTTGCAGTCATCTGATATATGTAAATATTTTACTAAACTCTACCATAAAACTTTAATTTCATCTCAACATAGCTCTGCTCCTTGCTAGCCAACCCATCACGTCATTAATGGCAAGCTGTTGTCCGACCAGATGTGTTTCAGCTTACCGAACAGATGGAGACCACGTTGTGAATGATCGGGACTGTATGAAGAATGATCTCTTACCTCCTATCCAAAACTGTGGGGAAATGATTGTGTCCATGCTTTGTGTGGGCTGACATGATTTTGTATTAGGACAAGAAATCGGCTTCTCGGTTTTCACCGCTTTACGCAAATATCGAAACATTTGCCAGTTTAAAGAGGCAATAAAAATTCTTCTTTTATCTGGAAAATACGCGCAGGCAGCTTTGTCAGAATCATAGAGAATAATGACCAAGACATTTATTTCCTTGTGATGGAAAAACATTGAAATACTTCAACGGTAGCGAGTATATGTGTTCCAAATACGTATTTGTTTTAGGCATGGGGTGGAACTATGTACCCATGTTTAATTTCGTATGATATTTCATCTCGAGAAATCTCTGTCTTCCCAAAATTCCATTGAAAGTAGCTTAAATAAAAATTACTTGGTTTATNTTTTTAGGCATGGGGTGAAATTATGTACCCATGTTTAATTTCGTAAGATATTTCATCTCGAGAAATCTCTGTCTTCCCAAAATTCCATTGAAAGTAGCTTAAATAAAAATTACTTGGTTTATTTGCGTTTAGGTATCGGATGTCGTATACGAAAATTGCTATATTGAAGTTAGCTACCGGGGAATGGAATGTTAACCGCCGATAGAATAATACACCTTTCGTGCAATTTATGCGACCGTCGCTCTACGATTACGAGAGAAGTAACAGATTCTTTCACATGTGCATTTTGTTCCAAAGCTGTCCGTAATCTTGGATTGCGTTACATAATGTGCGTCACGTCAATTTGGCCATCATGGATTCGTCCTGCCATTGACCTGTTGGTTCACGTCAGTCATTGGCCATCTGGTTTTCGGTTTTAAGATTCCAGAAATTCTCAAATTTTCTGAAATTCCCCTAAAATCTCCCGAACTAGTGAAAATGTTTCTTGGTTCCCTAGAAAATCTCAGAAGTTTCTCCTAAAATTATTTTCTGGTATGAATGATAATGGCCTTCCTCGCTCATTATAATGAGTCCACACGTCCGCATTCTAAATGCCGGCACCTCTTCACAATAGCTGGATGTGATAATGCATTTTCTTCGCATATCGTTGTTATTTCAAGATTAATAATGGGAACAATTGAGATTTTTGTCCACAGATTTCGCACAGTCCCCCGTACTCCAAGATTGGAGTACGTTTCCAGTTATTGCGCCGTTGGTAGTCGTTGCTACATCGAAATTTCTG
The DNA here is from genome assembly GCA_002778355.1 of Clitarchus hookeri. Classification (NCBI taxonomy): domain Eukaryota; kingdom Metazoa; phylum Arthropoda; class Insecta; order Phasmatodea; family Phasmatidae; genus Clitarchus; species Clitarchus hookeri. Next base: position 156,631 of record NQII01005146.1, on the reverse strand, counting down.
CAGTGATGACGACAGCAGTGACTTACAAGATAAAGACTTGCATTACGCCAATTTAAGAAATCACAGACAATAGGTTGTAACTACCCATCACTGCGTGAAGCGAGGTGTTGTTTATTGAAATGTCTGGTAGGTATAGGCTGTTCAAGGTAAAGTTAGAATTTCTTCAAATAACCTCTGAAAAACCACTGTGCCTAACTACACTAATGTTACTGTACACACTGGCATGCCATCTCCCAGTTAATTTGGCGGCAAGTTAATGAAAATAGTTCTAAGATTTGACGTATTGGGAGTGTAATATGTAAATTTTTGGATACTGAAGTCAAGATGTTTTCAGTTAGTACACATAAGCGCCCGAATTCGCATATTCTTAACACATTTCCAAAAAATAAAAATTCTACGGCCACATTTAAATGACCCATTAATAAAGTGAGACGGTCAATGACAACGGTAATCTTACATTCAGCAGAAGAAAACGAAAATATAACAAAATATTCTCCTATGCATGGCTTCCAAAAGAGCCTAGTTAACCGTGAACAGCGAATAGCTAGGAATAAAATATACTGCCTCATTGGAAATGGATGGGTAACGTGTTCTGAAGAGAAACCTCGTTGATGCTAAGAAGCACCGTGATAATTTAACCTACATAAAATATGCTTAGTTCGATGAAGCACTATTCGTTTTCGGCAGACCTGAATTTGAATGTAGGCTATGGCTGTGGCGGATGTGGGTCCGTGCGTCCGCTCCTTCCAGAACTTCCGGGGTGTAGCCTCTTACCCCTCCCCGCACCNAGATATTTCATCTCGAGAAATCTCTGTCTTCCCAAAATTCCATTGAAAGTAGCTTAAATAAAAATTACTTGGTTTATTTGCGTTTAGGTATCGGATGTCGTATACGAAAATTGCTATATTGAAGTTAGCTACCGGGGAATGGAATGTTAACCGCCGATAGAATAATACACCTTTCGTGCAATTTATGCGACCGTCGCTCTACGATTACGAGAGAAGTAACAGATTCTTTCACATGTGCATTTTGTTCCAAAGCTGTCCGTAATCTTGGATTGCGTTACATAATGTGCGTCACGTCAATTTGGCCATCATGGATTCGTCCTGCCATTGACCTGTTGGTTCACGTCAGTCATTGGCCATCTGGTTTTCGGTTTTAAGATTCCAGAAATTCTCAAATTTTCTGAAATTCCCCTAAAATCTCCCGAACTAGTGAAAATGTTTCTTGGTTCCCTAGAAAATCTCAGAAGTTTCTCCTAAAATTATTTTCTGGTATGAATGATAATGGCCTTCCTCGCTCATTATAATGAGTCCACACGTCCGCATTCTAAATGCCGGCACCTCTTCACAATAGCTGGATGTGATAATGCATTTTCTTCGCATATCGTTGTTATTTCAAGATTAATAATGGGAACAATTGAGATTTTTGTCCACAGATTTCGCACAGTCCCCCGTACTCNATCGTTGTTATTTCAAGATTAATAATGGGAACAATTGAGATTTTTGTCCACAGATTTCGCACAGTCCCCCGTACTCTAAGATTGGAGTACGTTTCCAGTTATCGCGCCGTTGGTAGTCGTTGCTACATCGAAATTTCTGCAGTCATGACGACAGCAGTGACTTACAAGATAAAGACTTGCATAACGCAAATTTAAGAGATCACAGACAATAGGTTGTAACTACCCATCACTGCGTGAAGCGAGGTGTTGTTTACTGAAATGTCTGGTAGGTATAGGCTGTTCAAGGTAAAGTTAGAATTTCTTCAAATAACCTCTGAAAAACCACTGTTCCTAACTACACAAATGTTACTGTACACACTGGCTCGCCATCTCCCAGTTAATTTGGCGGCAAGTTAATGAAAATAGTTCTAAGATTTGATGTTGTATTAGGAGTGTAATATGTAAATTTTTGGATACTGAAGTCAAGGTGGTTTCAGTTAGTACACATAAGCGCACGAATTCGCATATTCTTAACACATTTCCAAAAAATATAAATTCTACGGCAACATTTAAATGAGGCATTAATAAAGTGAGACGGTCAATGACAACGGTAATCTTACATACAGCAGAAGAAAACTAAAATAGAACAAAATAATGTCATATGCATGGCTTCCAAAAGACCCTAGTTAAACGTGAACAGCGAATAGCTAGGAATAAAAAATACTGCCTCATTGGAAATGGATGGGTATCATGTTCTGAAGAGAGACCTCGTTGACGCTAAGAAGCACCGTGATAATTTAACCTCCATAAAATATGCTTAGTTCGATGAAGCATTATTCGTTTTCGGCAGACCTGAATTTGAATGTAGGCTATGGCTGTGGCGGACGTGGGTCCGTGCGTCCGCTCCTTCCAGAACTTCCGGGGTGTAGCCTCTTCCCCCTCCCCGCACCGCTTTTAGCATCATTCCTGTGCGTCACGCACGCGCCGGGTGTCGCACATGGGCGCGCCCGCGTGACGCGTGCGCGAACTACCGGACCGTGTACCACCTCCCCCTACATCCTTCGCAGCAGGGAAAAACGCTCTCTACGAGTGGCGCCGCTTGCTCGTCGCCGTGTCTAGCTAGAGCTGTTCCTCTCCTACGCTCGCCTTACTGTTACCTGCAGCCACACCACCTTTAAATAGGGAACCAAAGTTTAAAAAAATTCCTCCTTAATGCATGAATTTTAACCCGTTAAGCCTCTAATTCGTTTATTACTTCATGCGTTGCACAATAGTTTAATTTTTTGACGTGCGCCGTACTTGTGTCAGGCAGGCTTCTCGCAACCAGTGAACGTCGTACTTCGTGTTAGTTGAAATCAGCATTAACCATTCCATAATGAGATGTTCAGAAACTTGAACAAATCAGATCTCTCACAACGAATACGCTCGAAACATAGAGTACTGATTCCTTGTTGTGTACAGCGCCAACACCATAAATACCCTCAATGTGCAACATGTCCTCGATTGTGGACACCGGGACTGAACGGGGTAAAGAAAACCGTCCCAAACAAAAATAATTCTATATTACATGTTTTAAGGAACAGTGGTGTGGTTAGGAATTCTTGCCAAATTTTTTTAGTTATTTATAATTTTTTTTGAACTTAACACTAAAATTTACATTTTACAAATATATCTACTATATAAAAATAAGTCGGGTTTTCCTTCCTGACGCTATAACTCCAGAAAGCACGAACCGATTTCCACGGTTTTGCATTCGTTGGAAAGGTCTCGGGCTCCGTGAGGTTTATAGCAAAGAAAATTCAGGAAAAGGTTTAACAGAAAAGCGGGAAAATCTTTTTTTACATACAGCACCATCTCTGATACATAGCATGTACTACAAATCAAGTAGATGGCGCCGGTGAGTGATACATTGTTTGACAGCTACTCATTGTTCTCTGCTCAGTGATGTGACAATCTTTCATGTGATAAACAATTGTGAAAAAAAAGTAAAAAAAATAAGTTATTCGTTTCCTAACATTTCAATTGGAAANGTTCGCAATGACAATTAACAAGTCGCAAGGCCAATCGCTTAGTGTTTGCGGGATAAATTTAGAAAATCATTATTTTCACATGGGCAGTTATACGTTGCGTGTTCACGAGTTGGGAAACCATCCGCTTTGTTTGTGTTAACGTCAGACCAAAAAACAAAAAATGTGGTTTACTGAAGAGTACTTCAATGAAACGTATTTACTTTGGATTCACTTTCATTTACTTAGAGAAGTTCAATTCATTACTGTTGTGAAATGAAATAAAATTTTTCCTTTTCAAATATAAAAAAAATGTTTCTTCATGTTTTAATCACCAAACAAAATGTTGCATAAAACGAAGCCATCTGGTGGCGAAACGGAGTTCGCCGGGTTTGCTAGTATATATATAATTTTTATTTTGGGAGTATTATTTAAGAAAGCTTTATTGCATTTGTTTATATTTTGTATTTCATACAGTTATCTTTAAAATTAATGCATTGAGAAGAAATTTCTTTAAAATTGATTCTATTGAACTCCATTGCTGCCGGCTTAGCAGGCAGAGCCATGCTGCTTTTACACGACGCAAAGTGGATCTCATGCGAGAAGATGATAAACGATTCCACAGATCAAACTTGATACCTCGTGAAAGGGAAAAATATATGGCCTCAGAATATGTCGCCCAGCCACAATTTCAATACCCGAATCTCAAGAACACACGATGTTCTAGAAAAAAGTGGCTATTAAATAGCACATCATTATTTTTGAATTTTTCCAACAATCTCACAACAATATCAGAAATTGTCTACATTTACAAATACAGAATTTTCAAGAGTTTCTCACAATAAATACGTTTCGCCTGCATCCTCTTAACACACAGCGGTATTATCAGATATTAGTCTACCTCTATTGTTGATTATAGGCGGTCACGTTAGTAGCAGAGAACAACGAATAGTGTCACCAGTTTCGTGCGAAACTCTCCTGAGGACAGACCATGCTCTACCTCCTGCTTTCGTGCGAGATCTACCTTGTAAGAAATATTCTCGCATGAAATTTGNTTGAGGACAGACCATGCTCTACCTCCTGCTTTCGTGCGAGATCTACCTTGTAAGAAATATTCTCGCATGAAATTTGGTATGCGACAGCTGTCTTGTCCGGGTTTTGCATGTTTCTTGCGCCGCGTAAAAACCTGCTTCAAGAGGACTTACTTATCAGTCAGTTCCTCAAGGCTGCTCACGAGAATAAAATATAATTTTCTAAAATTTTAGCATATTACATCATTTTTCGTTGATATGAAATAATAATCGTTAAGGCAAATACAATAGCGACCAATACCGGTCAGCGTGAAGTTTTTTGTGAGAAAATCCGGTTGTATTGTCACCCCCAGCCAGAAGACAGCAGCACCTCTGTTTAATAGCACATTCATTGATGTAGTACCAACATAGTGGATATACAGACGAAATTTTCTTTTCTCCCTAGAAAACGCATTTAACAATGGCCGAAAATTTAACAACGAAAACTAATTTTTATTATGTCAAATATTTCAAAATTGGAAAGTATTTTTGTCAAAAGATTATGATATATAAATTTTTTAATATTTCTGAAAATATAATTATACTAACGTTTCTTGTCACTATGTTATTTTTGCGCGCTTGCCTATGATATCTATATAGAATTGTCCAATTTTTTGTCTCTATTTGGTTAAAAGTATGGCATTAAAGGATAATAACTTTTTAAAAAATGACTTAAACAAACTTCAGGAAATTTAAATGTACATTTTTTTTTCGTACAAACCAGAAAACTAAACCATGTTAAAGCATAGGAATATTGCTGAAAATAAATGTTGGTGTTATTAAAATGTCACAAAATATATTTTTTTGAAATTAGTTATGCGTTTCTCCTTTACTTCTATTTTAACTTCTGAGATATAATTTAAAAGCAAAATAGTTTTATCTTAAACGTTCATCAAATGTGAATCAAGTGTCGAATTTAAACAAGTTGTTACACCTCACCAAATGTTGGAATGTTGTGCGATAAGGCAGTTTGAGTTATAAAGTACGTTTGTGCTCAACAGAGTGTGCACTAACGAATTGAACATGCCTGGGATCAGTTGAAAACATCAGATTATAACCATGCTCAACTTCCAGGAACACTACCGGATCTCATTAGAGCTGCCCAGATGGAGTTGGACCTTGGTCCGGAAGATGACACCAACCCATTGATTGCAAGCCACGGCGTGTTAGGGGCCTGTTAAATACACATGGAGGCCATACACGGTACTAAATTCCAGTGGGAACAAAACGAAACCCTCCCTAGTCAGAGACACTACCATTACGTTAATTTTTTTTTCACTTTAGTGTTTACGTGTATGTGATACTGTAAAATATTTTCTTGTTAGATACTGTTTGAATTTCACGTTTTGTATCGGCAGCGCCAGTAACATGTGATTGCTATACTTCTTTTATGTATATTGCATTCTTTTTTGCTTTCTTTATGTATATTCCAAACTTTTTGTCAGCCGTTTATTTCAGATGAAACCAAATGTTGTGTGTTTATAACTTCTTGAAATTTGTATGAATTATGTATAAATTTTGATTGGTATTTAAAATTCCACTTTTTTCGCAACATGCAAATAAATATATGTGTGTGTAAAAATAATTTTTTTTAATGATTTCGTGATTTATTAAAGTTATTGATATAATGTCATTAAATCATATAATATCCTTCAAATCTAAAAATGAATGTTTTGCACTTGAAAAGTTTCAACTCCTACGCCCGTCACCGAATATTCTCGACCGTCATATTATATTCAACAAGAGGAAGCAGTGTTCTCACCAAGCGGATGTTTAACATAGTTTTATACGCACAGAAAAATTGTTGATGATTGTAAAGCTAGCTGTCTGAAATGCAGGAGTACTTTGGAGTTAAAAACTATCTGACAGTGGATTATTTATTGTTGTTGAAAAGCAGGAAACCGTTTTCAGGAAATCGTTTTTAGTGTTAAAATAAGTCATTATTTTAGTGTTNTCGTTTTTAGTGTTAAAATAAGTCATTATTTTAGTGTTTTAAAGAATTGGTTATAATACTGCGTGAAACTGCTTTCTGGGCTCTGGAACAACGCTTCAATTAAACATATGTAAAATGATTTCATACATTGATTGTACCCTGTAATTACCTTTTAAGAACTTTTCTTTAAACCGTTATTTTTGGCAAATATATTTCCAAAAGAAAGACTAGACTGCTTTACGCAATCATCCAACGTGTTAATATCTTAAATAGAGGGCCGCGGTGGTGTAGTGATCATACTACTCGCCTCCACCTAGGCGAACTAGGCTCCATTCCCGACGGGGTCGCTCCCGGATTTCGCATGTGGGAATCGTGCCGGGCGATGCCACTGGCTGGCTGGTCTCCTCGGGGTCTCCCATCCCCCCCTCCCCAAAATTCATTCCGGCGCTGCTGTGTACTCACCTCACCTCATCGTCTTCGGCTCTCAAGACCTCGTGGTTAAGAACTCCATCATATAAAATATGGAGTCAACGGTAATAATCCTACGCCATATGCTCCCATTTCCTTAGCCAACTGTGAGAGATTTGTAATCGACATTCACAACTGCGAAGACGCATTGATAACTGTGCGGTCAATTCTATTGCAGTCTTTTTCTCACTCACGTAAATACGCCCATTAGAAGAGCGTGAGGAGTTTCAGTAGAATATATGACTGTCATAGATGAGAACATTTGAACGGAATGTCTTAAAGTTACCACTGAAGAGAGTTTTTATTATCATTATTTGTGAGCTCAGTGGAGATTAGTAATTGATTAAACTATAAGGGTGAATAGTGATATATTTGTATCAACAGTAAAAAAAACATTTGCAGGCCTCTCCCCAACAACCAAAATGTGCCGCATTCGTAAAAACTTTTACATTTCCAGAAAAAATAAAATTCGGAAAAAACACTTAAAAAATACACTATGAATCTAAATTATCTTCCCTTGTGAGAACCTTTTGCATGCATAATCGGATGAACAAAAAATTTACAGACTAACTATGACTTACATCTATAAACGGCAAATACGTCTTAGCTCACCGCAGGATCGGAACGAGGAATTTCGTAAGTCGTAGATCAGTCATAACGACAAAATACAGGAATTTGGAGTTAACCTGAATGTTGCTAACCATAGCGGCTTCTAACCAATTTGCTAATGCAACTTGGATTTATAATAGAAGTCAGTCCGGAGGATGGACGTGAAGTATTAGCAGTATGACCACCTCAACACATGAGCGTGACCACCTTAGAATGGTGCTGATCTCGCTTAAAATTATCTCGCTAATTTGTTTTACTAACATTGGAGCATCGAACATCACTTTGGCTATAATAATATAATATATTAATTATCTTTTATAAAAATAGGTTATTCTTAACGTGCATCTTACAAAGTTAGTAGCCAGGAATCATTTTCATATGAAATAAAAATTATTTACTTACATCGTTATTAGTTGTTTGGGATTAAATAACTTGAGCTATAGATAGGCCAAAAAATTATTATGTCTAAAAATAATTTTTCCTCGAATCTATTTAACACATTCAAGCCCATTGTACATAATTTTGTACATTATTTTGTACATAATTCACGTGAAGGTTATTTTTAGCCGGTTCTGTCCATTGCGATCTTAATTGTGGGTAACTGATCCGTAAACCGCGCTATAGGTTTAGATTACAAGTATTTAGCATTACTAAAGTTGAACGCAGAGCTGACAGCTCATAGGCTGTGACAACGAAACAAGTTTTGTGTCAACTTTAGTGTAGCACGCATCATAAAGTTTGTTGTTGCAGCACCTGAACTCGTATGATACACATAAGCAATATGACGTTGTTACAACAGTATTAATGTTACTACAACAGTATTTTTTTGTTATCTGTGACCCGCCAGTAACTAATTTTGTTGTTAATGTACTATGCTGTTAAGCTATTAATGTTATTCAAATATTAAGGGCTTTTGTAACATTACCTCCTTACTGTTCTGTCAACGTAAAAGGTGCTATTTATGTTGTATAATTGATGTTGACATTTGTGTTAAAAATTTTCTTGTATTTCTTTGCTTTAAAAAAACATTCCTAAGTAAAATAAATTAAGTACAATTGGTGTGTTACAAAAATAATTACAACGAAAAAATGTGAATGTTGAGAAGATAATTGTACCTACGACTATCGTGCTTGACGTTCTCCACTTTAGAAAATCTCACGCCTTACCAACTTCTCTGCCTTAATACGCCTGGCTGTGTTTTATATTTTTATATTGAGTGTATTCGATACCATTTAACGATAAATAAAGTTATCTTTCGTTACGTTGAAATAATTTATGCTCTATTTATATACCCATAACTGGCACAGGCAAACTGCTTTGCAGGACTTGAGAGCTGGTCTAAGCTACATTTAGTTCTCATGCTATGCTTTGAGATTTAAATACAGTGATTCCATTTTACGCTATTAGCACTGTTCGTTACTACCCGCCATTTAACAGCACCAAGTCAGTGTAAATGTGTGTTGGTTGGACATTTCTGTAATGCCCCAGTAAAAGAAAATATTTTGTTGCTCCTGTTTTTTTAGCGTAATACAACTTTTGGTTGTGGCAACATAACATTAAGACCTATACGTTACATTTGCATTATAGTACATCATATAAGACTTTGTAAATGGTTAACATTATTAACTTTGTCACGACATTAATAGTTTTAATACACCTTATACGTTTAAATAAATACTTCGAAAGTATTTTTTTTGTTGCAACAACATGAGACTATGTAGTGTGTTGGACTGTGTCATGTGTGTTTCATGTGACACTACATGTATTATCTGCGAGAGCTGCTGGTGCAGGGAAACTCACCGAAGATGATCATCTTCTTGGAGAGCGTCTGCTCGTCGTCGAAGGTGGATATCTGGCACATGTACTCGCCCGACAACTCCGTCGTGGGGTTGACGATCTGGAGGGCGCGGTGCATGGTGTTGCGGTCCTTGGACGCGCGGTACTCGAGGTTGAGGCGTCCCTTGAGCACGCCCAGGTCCTGCGGCTTCTGGTCGGGCGGGATCCACTGGTAGACGGGCTGCGGGTCGCCGTTGAAGAACCACTTGACGACGGGCAGTTTCCCAGGCTGCGTGTCCTTCTCGTCCATCGAGTACTCGCAGTCCAGCACCACCTCTGACACCGACCCGTTGCGGATCACGTCCGGGAAGTTCACCGAGTTCAGCTTCACCGCACCGGCTTCTGCAACAGCCGTCATCCCACATCCTCACACCCCCGTTTGCACGCTAACTCAACTACTTTGGAAACCCCTCCTAAGGCTTGGCTTCACCTACTATGAAAAAATACGTTGCTTTCGTGTCATAATTCCAGTTTCANTTGGAAACCCCTCCTAAGGCTTGGCTTCACCTACTATGAAAAAATACGTTGCTTTCGTGTCATAATTCCAGTTTCAGATTTATTTTTGAAAATGTTTTATTATAGAAAATTATCAATTTACTAGTTGTTAAAAACTTATGTATCTAATTTTCCCTGTGTGTTATTTCCTGTTTGCAATAAGGCAGTAACTCATTAAGCAAATATAAATATGTTCCTAACTTTTACAACAAGCAGATAAGAAACAATTAAAATAACGCACAAAAATATTAAACAACTGGTAAAATCCAAATTTTTTACATTCGTACATTGTCAGTAATTACTATGAATCCGAAATTATGACGTGAAAACTAAGAATTTTTGCAATAGAGGTGAAGCTAAGCCTTAAAGATGAAAATTCCCTAGTCATAATGAATTCCTAGTTTTTATAACTTTTTTCACATCGAAAAAAATTCCGAAACCACCCTTACACCCAACAAGCGATTGACTTTATATTGCAGTGCAGACAAGACAAGGGAACAACGAACACATAATACGTAACAATATAAATTGTGCCAAAAATAGTAAGAATCAATATCGTGACACATATACGAGTTCGTAGTGCAGCCGTTATGTGTTAAGGCTGTGTAAGGTGAATAGCCGTATAAAGGTTGTTCACGGTAAGGTGAGCACTTTTGAAATCAACTCTAGAAAAATGTTACTGTCCCTACCTGCGTATATTTTTTACGGGCTCGCGTAGTGGCATGCTCCCAGTAAAGTTGGTAACGAAGGAGGGAAAGTAGTTCCATGTCTCAACGTTGAATTAAAATTGTTAGATTAACAAATATCAACACTAAAATTATTTATTTTTCTTTCCGATTTTTTAAATGCATATGAGTGTGTGAGTTAGAAAATTTTTAAAAAATTAACTTTTATAATAATTTTACAGTTTCCCTTCACCAGCGCATAAGTAAAGTGATCAGGTCCACTGCAATGTTGATTTCACATACGACGAAAGGGTACACAATGTGCTTACAAGTAGATCTTAAGCATAGCTTCCAAAGTGCTATTTTTACAGTGAACATATTATAGTGGCAAACGTAAAGAAGTTAGAAAAATCAAGAATCTAACATGGTGGGGAAAGGTTCCTCTTAAAATCTACTTTTCCTCTCAGCTTGTATCCTTCCGCCATATAAAACAATATAAGATTTACATTGCCGTGGGCATAGTGACTTAATTCATGCGCCAGTCAAGTCTAAACGTGAGATTGCCACGAACCTAAATGTTATGCGGAAATGAGTAATGCACCTCTTTTCAACCAAGCTATGTTTACAAGAGAGATAAAATTCAAAGCAAGGGTTAGAAAATAATAACCTAATTAGAGCATACAAAAGCGATTAATTAATTGCGAACAGCCTACATCCGAGATTCCGATAAATTGCACTGTGAAACTTCACATAAATGTTATTCATAGAAGTTAATTCTTCCCTTATTAATAATCATATGACTTCTAACTTTGAGAAAGAAGGATGATATATTAATTAAAAAGTCATAATTTTGTAATCTAACAGCATAAATCAGAAAAGCAAATTAATATTTTGGACGACAAGAGGTCCCTTTCTCATTATGAAATTACAAATGTGGTANGCATACAAAAGCGATTAATTAATTGCGAACAGCCTACATCCGAGATTCCGATAAATTGCACTGTGAAACTTCACATGAATGTTATTCATAGAAGTTAATTCTTCCCTTATTAATAATCATATGACTTCTAACTTTGAGAAAGAAGGATGATATATGAATTAAAAAGTCATAATTTTGTACTCTAACAACATAAATCAGAAAAGCAAATTAATATTTTGGACGACAAGAGGTCCCTTTCTCATTATGAAATTACAAATGTGGTANGCATAAATCAGAAAAGCAAATTAATATTTTGGACGACAAGAGGTCCCTTTCTCATTATGAAATTACAAATGTGGTAATAAATTACAATTCTGTACTATGACGTGTACAGAGGAAATAAACACTATCTTGATTTGCCATGCATTTTAACATAACTCTTGCAATGCAACCTTAACACTTAGATCTATACTACTTAATTTACGGCCAACCTTACTGAAAGCTAGATTGTCAATATGTATCGTAACGTCCATACAATTAAGAGCCTCTGATTTTCTTTCTAAGTTCGAATTCACTTTACTGTGAACTGCATATACGACATGTCACGACGCTCACCATAGCAACATGTATGACACACTCATTTTCACAAACTGTGGTGCAAGATCAGAATTTGATGGGCAATTGGCCGCATCCTTGAAATTAGGAAAGGAGGGTAACGCGTAGGACTTTCCTCTAGTAAAAACATTTAATCTGCACAAATTAATTTATAAAATAAAAAAGATTTCACTTATGCCTGACAAAGGAATATGTGGATTTTGTATATTTATATTTCACACGTTAAATTAGGTGCCCCAGTACGAAAAGTTTGATAACCACGATCAATGNGTGGATTTTGTATATTTATATTTCACACGTTAAATTAGGTGCCCCAGTACGAAAAGTTTGATAACCACGATCAATGTTGACCACAAAACACATTTTACTCAATAAATGTTTGAAAGACTAATGAAATGTAAAGGTCGTGGAATGTTAAAGTAATAGGAAGAGCTCTGGGAAATCCCCAGCCATGATAAANAAGACTAATGAAATGTAAAGGTCGTGGAATGTTAAAGTAATAGGAAGAGCTCTGGGAAATCCCCAGCCATGATAAACACAGGACTTAACAGTAATTCTGAGCAATGACTGATTCGCTTAAAAATAAACTAACAACGGGGCGAAATAAATTTTTGTGGATGGCCAGCTGAGACTGAACTTGGTACACGTGTCTTGCCAAGTTTATAGAACCTTTTCAATTTTGAATTTAACACTTTAATTTTGTTTCTGAAGTAATTTCTAGCAGAACTTCTTCTACCTTATTATAATTTATTCAGTTCAAACCAACTTTAAAATGAGTATATTTTGCAAAATGTTCCCTGAAAACAACCGGAAGCCTGCCGGGCTAAATTTAAAATAAGGATTAAATAAATAAAATAGTAATTTTTCCTAACTTGCCACGTGAATGAAAACCACTTTTGTAAACACTGTTTGTAGCGTACACGAATACTAAAGAAATACTAAAACAGAAAGAAGCCAAACGCTTTAACAGTAGTGTTGGAAAAGTTTTGTACCTCACTATTTCATTGCGTTATTTTATGATCTCATACCAGTAACATTATTTTGAAAGGTTTTTACAGTTGTGCATATACAATAATTTGACCATGAATATAGTGGTATTATTTATCCCCCAATTACTTCTTGGGTCCCAAGTTTATGACCCTGTGTAACTCGATAATCATCCTACTAACCTGAAAGAATTTTAAATGAAGAATATTGCTGTAACAATTATGACTCTGAAATCAACGTGATGGTCTTTCAGAAAAACTTAGACATTTATTGTTATCTAGTTCAAAGTATTCGTGACATTAAGACGTATTTATTCAAATATAATATATCACTTATATCAATATATTGCAAATAAAATATCTGTGGTTTTCTTGCTATAACCGATATCGATACTATTTTGCAGAATTCAATCAAACCATAACACGTACAAAATATTAAAGCAGGATTACAACCCGGTAATTTTTAAGAGACCTGTATAGTTAAAGATTTTTCAAACACGGCAGCATTTATGCAGATTTACGTCAAATGGAAGACAATGTAATCTCCACAAATATATATGTAAATTTTTTAAAAATATTTCATATAAATTGTTATTATTAGTATGTTCTATAACATATATTTCCTTTACAAAACTAACATTCACTTTAATATAAATATAACGCGTTCTACATATTACAATAATACTGCATACAACATAAATGAATTCATTTTTTAAAACTCATTCCGTATCCACATTTTTACTGCTCTCTTCTGTGTTTTTACAGTAAAGTAAAAAATCTCTATTATTACGTTTTTATGCAAGTTTACAACGTCACGTTGCACAAAGCAAGCGTTTATACTAGGTTAAGAGAAGCGTCGTCTCTTTGTTCTGTTCCAGACATTTGCTTGTAATTTATAGGAAAAATTATTCATGAAAATCGGAATTGCAAAGGGGATTGACTTACTGCTTGCCACGCCACNTTGAATTTAACACTTTAATTTTGTTTCTGAAGTAATTTCTAGCAGAACTTCTTCTACCTTATTATAATTTATTCAGATCAAACCAACTTTAAAATGAGTATATTTTGCAAAATGTTCCCTGAAAACAACCGGAAGCCTGCCGGGTTAAATTTNATCAAACCAACTTTAAAATGAGTATATTTTGCAAAATGTTCCCTGAAAACAACCGGAAGCCTGCCGGGTTAAATTTAAAATAAGGATTAAATAAATAAAATAGTAATTTTTCCTAACATGCCACGTGAATGAAAACCACTTTTGTAAACACTGTTTGTAGCGTACACGAATACTAAAGAAATACCAAAACAGAAAGAAGCCAAACGCTTTAACAGTAGTGTTGGAAAAGTTTTGTACCTCATTATTTCATTGCGTAATTTTATGATCTCATACCAGTAACATTATTTTGAAAGGTTTTTACAGTTGTGCATATACAATAATTTGACCATGAATATAGTGGTATTATTTATCCCCCAATTACTTCTTGGGTCCCAAGTTTATGACCCTGTGTAACTCGATAATCATCCTACTAACCTGAAAGAATTTTAAATGAAGAATATTGCTGTAACAATTATGACTCTGAAATCAACGTGATGGTCTTTCAGAAAAACTTAGACATTTATTGTTATCTAGTTCAAAGTATTCGTGACATTAAGACGTATTTATTCAAATATAATATATCACTTATATCAATATATTGCAAATAAAATATCTGTGGTTTTCTTGCTATAACCGATATCGATACTATTTTGCAGAATTCAATCAAACCATAACACGTACAAAATATTAAAGCAGGATTACAACCCGGTAATTTTTAAGAGACCTGTATAGTTAAAGATTTTTCAAACACGGCAGCATTTATGCAGATTTACGTCAAATGGAAGACAATGTAATCTCCACAAATATATATGTAAATTTTTTAAAAATATTTCATATAAATTGTTAATATAAGTATGTTCTATAACATATATTTCCTTTACAAAAAAAACATTCACTTTAATATAAATATAACGCGTTCTACATATTATAATAATACTGCATACATACATAAATGAATTCATTTTTTAAAACTCATTCCGTATCCACATTTTTACTGCTCTCTTCTGTGTTTTTACAGTAAAGTAAAAAATCTCTATTATTACGTTTTTATGCAAGTTCCCACAACGTCACGTTGCAAAAAAGCAAGCGTTTATACTAGGTTAAGAGAAGCGTCGTCTCTTTGTTCTGTTCCAGACATTTACTTGTAATTTATAGGAAAAATTATTCATGAAAATCGGAATTGCAAAGGGGATTGACTTACTGCTTGCCACGCCACNGCTTGTAATTTATAGGAAAAATTATTCATGAAAATCGGAATTGCAAAGGGGATTGACTTACTGCTTGCCACGCCACGGCGTTCTTGTATCGTACTTCATGTATACATTTGTTTTGTTGGTAATTCATATTTAGCTTGACTTTCTTCGCATTCATACAAAACGATTAATCTAGGTGCACAAAAGAAACATTAGTGAAAAAATCACAAATACGCAAATTTAAGAGCGGTATATAATTTGAAACACTCATTTTTCAAGTTACTAACTGTAGCGGTAAAATATTTACGTTTATAAATTTTTATTTCAGTGTATTGTGTATGCTCCTTTCCCCCCTTTCGCCTTATTTACAAAACTGGCAAATTGTTCCACGAAAAACAGAAACATGTGCACATTTCCCTCGTCACTCACAGGCTTGCATGCCAAATCTCATTAATGAATCCAAATTAGGTTAATCATTTTGCGCAGAATATCTTAAAAAAGTAATTATTAAAACCATTTTTGGATCGTAATATAATTTCGTGAATACGGCGTCAAAACGAAAGTAAACGCTAGCGTTTTCATTACAAAATTACCATGATTCACTGTGTGTTATTTTTCCATATACGAAAAAAAATTCAAAACATAGAATATTTTAAAAGTTTTTTATTTTTCAATACTTTCTCTATGGTAGCCACTCCCGAATTCTAAGAATACCTACATTTATGTGCAAATATTTAACAAATAATCCCTTCACCATAAAACAGTAAAATATGAACAGGAATACCTAATGCCACAAAAACAGCTACGGCTATTTTTGTGGCATTAGATGTCGCCATATTACCAAACGTGGGGCAGGTATTAATAACAAAGATACAAATAACTTATTTCAACATCAAGACAAAAAGGAGTTTTATAGGTAACATATTGGACATTTCAAAGGTGCCTTACGTTGACACGCCTACCTGGAGATATTTTCTGCTTATGAGGCCGAGAAGCATGAAAGCGATAAGGGCGCCTCTGCCCCGCGCATCAAGTGGGCCATCGCCACTACGCGCAAGGCTCCGAACTGGCGTGCAGTGTTCTGGTCGCGCTGCGTGCGGCTATGGGACTGTCAGTGCTTTTATTGGCGGAAAGTATGTGGCAAGGTTTATCGCAGGGTTCTTGAGTACTTTTGTATGTATCTGAACCGTATATTTTGAGATAAAGCGCATTGGAAAAGCAGTTTATAGCTATGTTGTAACGACTGAAGTATGTGTTCTTTTCGCAGACCAGCACGTTGGACGCGCGTAAAATATTTTCGTAAAAAAANTGTTGTAACGACTGAAGTATGTGTTCTTTTCGCAGACCAGCACGTTGGACGCGCGTAAAATATTTTCGTAAAAAAACGTGTAAATGAAACACTCTACAACTCACCAGGTATAAGTCCATCACGGTTACTTCCAACTTTCTGAAGCCGCATACAGACAAAGCTTAACTAAGACTTACAAATTACACCAAAGGGACAATGCACCGTATTCTTGCGCACTCAATTTAATAATATTTTCTGTAGGAATTATTTCATGCGAGGCATTACCCATACATGNGCACCGTATTCTTGCGCACTCAATTTAATAATATTTTCTGTAGGAATTATTTCATGCGAGGCATTACCCATACATGTACTTTATCCCCGTTTTTATTCATATTAAAAGTAGATTAAATATTATAGTTTATTAATAAAATATATCCAAAAGTTTAATTTAATAAAAAATTGTGTATTTTTATGTTAACACAAGAATAAAACGCTTGCGATACATGCAATATTTTGTAAATAACCAAACACATCATACATAGGGTAATTGTTCAAAAGTTTGATTAAAAAAGTGCGAAGAAACAGCAAACAGAATATAGGCAGGAGCCTAATGTAGTGTGTTGCATCACCTCTAGCACTGACAGTTACAGCGATACGGGCCGGCATGGAGTCATACAGGCGTCTAATGCTCTATTCTGTAGGTGATCGTCCCACGCTTGTTGCAACTTCTTCTGCAAATGCTAAATACCCGTTGACGGCTGAACTGGTTGTCGCAGATGGCTGCGTACTATTTATTCTATAAGCAACCGGGCTGGTCAAGGAAGGGAGTCGACAGAAAAAAAGACTGTAAAGGGAAACCAGTGCTGCATATCGATGTGTATTATTGAGATGAAAAACTGCCCGTTGGAGCCGTGTCGTTAAAACGTGCGTTAGGCCACCAAATATCCCGAACCTACCGATGTTTTTTTTTTTTTCAGTGTTCCGCTGGTAATTATCAGGGATGACCAAAAGTCATAGAAAATTGCTATCACGTCATGTCACCGGTACCTAGTTATCCTGATGTTTAGTTCAACATAATCTGGATTTATCCGTTATCTTGCGCCCTCCGTAATTGAATATGGTTGTAATAAGTGTCCAGAAAAACCTGTATACGAGACTAAAACGAATGTGTAGTCATTCCCCAGGCGTCCGTGCCATTCGATGGCGACAAAACTTATAACAGAGTTGTCCTTGTTTGTCGGGGTGTCAATGGAACCTTGCGTAAGAGATATCGAGAACGCTAGTGTACCTCTGCAAGTGGCCTTGCATTTGCGTGGTTGAAAGAAATGTCAGTAGTGACGAAGCTGCGTATATGTGTATGGCGGAGAAAAACAGGTTGAGTTGGCGCCTATCGACGACGAAACGTTTCTCTTTTCTGATGGTCGACCTGAGTAGCCCAAAGTGTTCCCAGCACGTATGTGTTCCCTCATGTTACCACCGCTCGACATGCCGTCGAACAGATCGGTAGCGACGGTCCAGGCGGCCTGCAATTCGACGGAACAACCACCGTATCTCCCGCCGTGCAACGATTTGTCCTCTCAGAACCAAGTTTCTCACGCACGCCTGTGCGGCATGCGTTGCCGAGACACGCTAGCTAATCACTGATGATCACTCGCCTTGCAGACCGACAGTACTGCATGCAGCCTCGCCTTAAGACAGTTAACCGAACCTGGGTTTAGCGGTGTTAGCGATCCCTGGTGACAGTTCTACGCCGCCAATTGCAGTCAAACTTCAAACATATGCAATTTTATNTTAGCGGTGTTAGCGATCCCTGGTGACAGTTCTACGCCGCCAATTGCAGTCAAACTTCAAACATATGCAATTTTATCTGTAATGGTTCTGTAAATGTACTTTGCTTCCAGTGAGTAATTCGTCCTGTGTGCAACTAATTTTATGGCAATGAGTGTAAGAACGCCACAGGCTTTTCAGTGTTTAACATTAATTAATTTAATAAGACAAAAAAGTCAATGAAGTTAAAACGTTATANTACGCCACAGGCTTTTCAGTGTTTAACATTAATTAATTTAATAAGACAAAAAAGTCAATGAAGTTAAAACGTTATAATAATAATTAAAAACATGTGTCGGTAAAAATCGAAACTTCAGAGGAAAAACGATAGAATACTTCAATTCAAACAGTGTTAATAAACTGGTTCTATATTAATTTATGTATAAAATAAACTATGTTAGTTCAACAACTCTGTGGAAATTTCATAAAATCTGTTTCTTTTTTTACATTTGTATTTGTAAATGTTTGTAAACTAAAGATACTCCAAATTGAGGATATATTTTATATTTAGATTTTAATTATTTTGTGCAAATATTTAATAATATAGGTTGGAACGTATGGTTATGTTATAATTGTCTTATTACGAAATAAGATTAACTTTGATGACTTATTTTGTATTAATCTTGCATTAAAGGTTTTCATCCATTAACATATTTTATGAGTACTTCATGAAATTAGTACACTGTCAATAAACCGGTAAAAAAATTTTTTTTTGATATTCCATTACACTCACTATAAGTCACAGATTTTTTTTGAAATGGTGAAATTCTTAGCTTCATCATAATATCTCCAACTCTATAATTAAAAGTTCCAACCTTTTGCTAGTGTATATCTTCCTACATATATTCCTGTAGTCTAAACAAAACCATTGTGGTCGCTGCAGAACTGTTAGACTTTGATAGCAAAATATTGCATTCTTGCTGGAATTAATTACGTAGTCCTGTCCTCTACAATCATATTATAATTTTGTTAAGTTAACAAAAAAGTTTGATTACTGCTATATTAANTTACGTAGTCCTGTCCTCTACAATCATATTATAATTTTGTTAAGTTAACAAAAAAGTTTGATTACTGCTATATTAAAAAAACATTCGACTAAAATTTAAATTTTTTAAGTGAATGGTACACAGAAGCTACTTAATGATAAATAAGTATCTTANTTACGTAGTCCTGTCCTCTACAATCATATTATAATTTTGTTAAGTTAACAAAAAAGTTTGATTACTGCTATATTAACAAAACATTCGACTAAAATTTAAATTTTTTAAGTGAATGGTACACAGAAGCTACTTAATGATAAATATGTATCTTANCAAAACATTCGACTAAAATTTAAATTTTTTAAGTGAATGGTACACAGAAGCTACTTAATGATAAATATGTATCTTATTCACAAACCATAAATATGCTACTAATTTTTTCATACACGCACGTTTGGGTACGATAGTGTTTAGTGCAGCAACATGATCAGACCAAGACGTTAAATTTGTAACTTAAAAAGGGTCTTAGTTGAATTATTTTACTGTTTAAGGATTTGCGTTTACGTAATTTTTATGCACAACGATGTTACACATTTGGAAATAATATGAAGGCTCATTAAATTATTCTTTGAGAAATTAGTATCCTTTTTACAATTCCCTTGTAATATTCAATCGTTTATTAAAGTTTTACTTTTTAACGGCAATGTACCTTAGTTTGCAGTGTGGAAGAAATACTTGTTTTGTGCTAATTAATATTTGAAGTAAAATAAACAGCGTGATGCCAAAGAAATTGCTGAGAGGAAGGATGGACTCACATAAATATCACCAATATCAAACTGAAGACAAGAAATAATGAAGATATCTGTCTCTTAATTTCATTAAATACTTCTTTCAAACAGTCGTAAACATCGCTGAAAAACTTTTCCATCTAAAATTTCAGTGACATTGTAACACCGTTTTTGCAAACGTTGCTCTCCACTGCAACGTATGTGATGAACTCGGTCATTGCCACTTAAATGTAATGATGCCCACCGATAATATATATATGCAGTAAGTGGTAGGGACAACATACTTAAATAACTTTATTTCAAAATACCAACAAAAAAATTTAAAGATTCTTCACAGTTATCTGAGCACTTTTTATATCAACCTCCGGAAAACGGGCACATTTTCTGGCATTCGTCGAGTAAAGTTGGTAACATCGGAGGGAAAAATTAATTACATGTATTACGTCAAATCAAAGTTGTAATATAAACATTCGACAAAAACCGAAATAATTTTATTTTGCTTTCTTTTTTAATGTATATAAATGTAATAAATCATTAATTAATCATATATTTGCTTTTAATTTCCCAGTTTCACTTGATTGACGCATGAATACGATCAGGCTCACGGAAATGTTAATTTCTCGTATTGTGGAAGAATGTACCATGTCCATATAAGTACATCTTAAGCAGTACTGTCAAAAGTGTTCAGTTTACCGTGAACAGCCTGTATCGTAATGCTTATACTTAAAACCTAATATCAACAAACAAATTGTGCAATTATTATACAATTTCTTGGGATCTTACAAAATATGCACGGACAACTTACATCCTGTGTTTTTTTGGCCACGTAAAATTTTTCCTTATATTTTTGAAAAAAATTGTTTCATTTAGAAAATAACATATTAGTAAATGAAATACTTGCCTCTGTAGAAACATATTTAACATAAGCTTATAATCCCGCAGGAGTATTTTCTATGAAAACGTGATTCCGAGTTTTTGCACCGAGTCGGTAATTAAATATAATGAGATCCGTTATTTTCTATCTTCCATGTGGTTGAGCCGCAATAAAACGGTCATAAATACTTGTACTGAAACGTAGTATTTTTTTTCTTTCATAGGAGAAGCCAAATATAATCTGTCATGTAAGCATGCAATGAATGATTTTGACATGATACTTACTATTTCCGGAATTAATTTAAACTCGTTTACAAAAATACATTATGTCTTAAGTAATCTAGTTGAGTTGAGAGGATTTTTGGTTGACACTTAAACCGGAGGTGAGGGTGAAATGAAGAGAGGATTGAGCAACGGCGGAATGCAAGGGCGGAGTATATGGGAGAACACAGAGAACACCCGGCGGCAAACAGCCAAGTCCGTCACGTTTCTCACCTCCGAGAATCCGGGCGACCCCGCCGTGAATCGAGCCCGGTTCGCCTTGAAAGGAGGCGAAACATCGTGACTACTTCACTACCACGACCCTCGACTTGAGCGAAGATCTTAAGGTTAAACGGCACGGAGTCATCAACTGAAACGTGCGTTCATCTTCTGTATATGTAATTTATGAACAGATTATTATGTTTGGTGGTCCAGTTTTAAGCACGTGAATTCTTGAAGGGTGATATGTTCGGTAAGACAGAGTGCCGCGGCGTTACCGAGAGAGGCGAGCGCCAGAGAGTCATCATGCAATGTACGACCAGGAACACCTAATTCGCTTAAAGTGGCGGCAATTGGGGAAAATGAAATTGTGAGCTTAATTGGTCAGGATGACACGTTCACTGCCACGTGATACTTTGCTGTGTTAACGCTCGTGCATGTATTCAACATTTTTGTGTTCTTTCTCAACACATTCTCTATCAAATATTTATTATGGCCACGATCGAAGTCAACGTTGTGTTATGTGATGTGACATGCGGATGTCACAATGTTTAATTAATTATGATTTCATAAATATATTTTGCTAGTTCAATAAGTCAAAGAAAGGAACACACGCAATAAAAACCGATTTTATATATGTAAAATAAAACCACAATTATGTTGAAAGGGAAAATTAACACAAGAAATGTAGCCTCTAAACAATGAATATAATTCAGAAAACATTAAAAATTATTCCTGATGGTATAAAACTTTCTCCTTAAACTGCTTCATACTTAAAGGAAAACTTGTATTAGAAAGCTTCTGTACCCATGTGTGTGTGTGTNAACTTTCTCCTTAAACTGCTTCATACTTAAAGGAAAACTTGTATTAGAAAGCTTCTGTACCCATGTGTGTGTGTGTGTATATATATATCTCAGAAACATTTACTGGATGAATCAATAAAAAACACCTGTTAGCTTTCTGACGTTAATATGTAATTCGAGGTTCACTTTGGTTTTTTTTAAATATATAATTTTTTGTAAAGTAATCTCTTTTTTAGAGCAAACTCCCTACAAACTGACGTCGTGTTTNAACTTTCTCCTTAAACTGCTTCATACTTAAAGGAAAACTTGTATTAGAAAGCTTCTGTACCCATGTGTGTGTGTGTATATATATATCTCAGAAACATTTACTGGATGAATCAATAAAAAACACCTGTTAGCTTTCTGACGTTAATATGTAATTCGAGGTTCACTTTGGTTTTTTTAAATATATAATTTTTTGTAAAGTAATCTCTTTTTTAGAGCAAACTCCCTACAAACTGACGTCGTGTTTATATTCCTAAGTTTTTTGTGTGAAACAAATTGCTTTTTTTGTTTTTCGTCGCAGGGGATTTGTTTACCTTAGGTACTTACTGCGCATCATAACAGCCAACGTATCAGAGTAAATACATACAGAATACGTACTTTTGCACTTACTCACTCAAGAACCTCTGTAATGTTATTTTATAGACTGAAACTGTGAGCGTTGATAGAGGAAAAAAATCAACTGACAATAATCGGTAATAACCTGCATCTGTTTTAGCACTCTATTTCAGCTTATGCATGCATTTGGCAAGTCGCAAAATTAATTTTATAGTATTCCAATATACGGTAGACACTGAAATGATTTTTCGAGTATGTTTTCCAAATACTTGAGTTTCTTATGTTGTGTGTGCTCAAGACACTTCAATATTTCCCACAAGCTTGGTGCTTTAAGAAGTACATAAAATGAATTTTAAAGGAACTCTCCCAGTTAAGTGAAAAAATGTAAATTTATTTATTTATGTCCAGTTCTTCTATTGTAAATAAGTCGGTTTACTTCAATGCATTTATCGAAATGCATTCTGTGATATTTTAAGCATGTTTTAATAATTTCCATAAAAAAGTTAATATTGGCAAACACAGTCACATTTTATATTATTTGTTTTCTGCTTATACAATTAATCATAATATCACTTTTTTGTGTTTGGGTTGGTGGACTATTTTTTGGCATGTTTTCGCCTAAACTCTCGGTGCTTAGTTAATTCAATTTTAGTAACACATTCATTTAACTATTTTATGTTTTTCTCACGAAAGAGTGATGCTAGAAAAGGGTGCAAAATCAGAAAACATATTTAAGTTTTTTTTTAGAACTCTTATTATACTTTCTGCCATATATGTAAACCAAATGTGTTGATTAGTTCTACCGCAAAACAGGATATCATGGCGTTTTATTTCATGTAAATTTTACTCACGAAATTTAAGTATGTGGATTAAATTATTAAATTTAAACGATTTTTCTCAGTTTTCAAATTTAATATGATTTTACTGCTGCACAAAAATAATAAAGCTATTTAAGTTAAGTGGCGTAATTGTGTTAAACTTCACACATAAACAAGAGTTATATTGCTAAGCCACGCTTCATCCGACGAAAGGTTCCGAGCTGTAATGTGTTTTGACAGTCTTATCATTTCTTTTCATAAAAAAAGGAAATAATAAAAGGAATATTGAGACGGGATTTTTCTTTCGAGCATATTTTCTTCTCGTAATTATCTATCGATATGTTGAAGGAAACATGTAACATTTAAGTATTGTGACTCTTAGAAAAAATGTATATAATTAATTTTTAACTTGGTAGGCAGCCAGTCTTTTGTGTGATATAAAAGAAACGTAACACACATGTTAAATCGGTATGTCCAAATTTAGATGACGGATGGCAATAAGACCAATACAAAAATTACTTTTAATGAAGGTAAAAATTAACATTCGTTTCTAAAAATGCAGAGTTATTAAAAACTTTGTTTACTTTGTAATATATGTGTATTCTTATGTTTTCCTAGCACATTTCCCAAACAATTCGATTAGTGTTGATTTAAATTGATGAAATGCCGACTGTAGTTGAATAAAAATTTCTAGATAAAAGAATCTCTAGAGTTTAAATGTACATTTCCAGAAAATAAAACCTTTTAAGCAATTTTTTTAAATAAAGGCATTTCACTCATTTATTTCATTAAGTAATTCGTATTATTTCTCAAATAATAGATAGATTAAAAAAAATGTATAGAAAAATATATTTTCTCAATTTAACGAAATATGGGTTTACCATTTGATCTGAAAACCAGAATCATTGGGTTTTGTGTACGGGAATATACTTGTATAGCTACAGGCAAACTTGATAAGGGTTCCGAAGGACTGAGAGGTTAAAACTGTTTGCCGTAATTTGTAATTTTGTTTTCAAAATTGCTCGATATATTTATACTAAAACAGCAGCAATCTGCAAAATTTCGGTAAACAGGAACATAAATGGAAAAACTTTCCAGAGTTATATATTCTGCTACAACATAGTTTTAAAAGTGTTTTATAAAATAAAGTTATTTTAGTTTCTACTTGTTATATTTCGTACGTACAGAGGATACAGCTTTGTTTTGCAGCAGTAATCAAAACAAATTTTTTTAATTCCCCTTCAATGGTTCAAGGAAATTTTATTTTCTATTAACGCGATGGCTATAATTTTGTCTAAATAGCTCTATGGAACCTTTAGTTCACACTCAAAATATACAATTCACGCTAACAATGTGTTATAAGTTTAATTTATTTGTAAAACATTATTTTCCTGGTTTTCTAATTGCCAGACTGGAGGTAAAATACATTTCAGTAGAAAAAATTTAGAATTTTTCAAATTTGATTACCGAAATTACTTAGTGAGAATAAGTATAATGATAAAATGTACAATAAAACAATCGCTAGAACGGCAAATACTTTCAGGTCACTGCGGGAACAAAATATTCCCTTGAGTAGGTTGAAAGAAACACGCAAATTATATTAACAAATGCTTTGATGGCCGAGAATCGGACGAACCACAAAATCTGCGTTTTCGCAACGAACAAAACACAAGTGTTGAAAGAGACATATTTCTCGACTTGAAACAATTAAGTTTGTGAGAACTGCTGCAGCATGTTTTGCCGAGGTCGAGCAGGTATTAATCTTGTTCTCGGCGAAGGTATTAAGCCAAGTCGAGGCCCAAGGCAGTGCGGGCTCGGAGACTCGGCTAGAAGTCGTGCTGGGGGTACGAGGGGAGAGTGAAACGAGAGCGAGGGAAGGAATGCGACAAGCGTCGTGATAATGTTGGTAAAGAGGGCACAATCTGGGGTCGGAGCAGGCAGGCAGGCAGGCAGGGAACTTGGGCGCAGTTTTCTTGCCGGTCGCCCAGCGACGTCGGCAAGAAGTTGGTGCGGACATGGCACGCGGCCAGCACAGTCGAGCTCAACGACGGACTCCGGTATGAGGGCTGGCCGGCCTAACAGCTGCGCGGGCCCGCCCATTAGCGCCGGACACTTATCCTGATCCTCGCTGCCCAAAACTTTTATATCATTCCCCTTCTTAGCACCTCCAATTTTGCACTTACGCCGTGGATATGGTTAGTTATATACACTCAGATTATAGGAGAGTTTGGCATAGGGAATATTTCCGCCGCTAGGTGCGCAGTGTTCCAAAAGTTAACTTTTTGTAATAAGTTTTAAGGTATAGGAATAATAAAAGAGAAAGATTCTACTTAGTTACGAACATATATTATATTTGATTTATGATTATTACTATTATCCGGTTTTTTACGTAGAGAATAGAAAAAAAATCTGGTACATTGACGACACTAGCGCATACCTAGTGGCTAAAATATTCCGTTTGCCAAACTTAACGTTGATTTTCCCAGTGTGTAGTAGAAGAAACCTTTGACATGGGAAAGAATTGCTATGGGTAAGCGTGTATAAATTATTAGCTCCAGGATTCTATCTTGTGTCATAACTCTAGTTTTTTTTCTAAACTATCAAAATAGAAAATTTATGTTTCTTTACTAAGGCGGTTGCCTATCATGTGCGTTAAGTACATTACAGCATGTTTTAAATCAGCGTTTTTTGATGAAACTATTAAAATTTACCTAATACTTGACTGGGAAAGGAAAACACACCTCAGACTAGGACAGAATGATACTCTTACCATATAACGCGCGCCATAGATTTGGTTTTGGAGCGTTCCATTATCGTTGAAAGCGGCTTTTTCAGTCTTCTGTATCTTAAAACATACCACCCAAACACGAGCGAAACTAAGACATAAGACTGGATTAAATCTTGCTACACATATAATACTAATACAATGACAATGTCACTGCTTAAAGCCCAATAGGTACACGCAAAAAAAATTACTGCACGCAGGCGTCGCAGTGGTGTAATGGTCAGACTACTCGCCTCTCCCCAAGGCGAACCGGGTTCAACTCCCGGTGGGGTCACTCCCGTATCTTCGCACGTGGGAACCGTGCCGGACGATGCCGCTGGTCGGCGAGTTTTCTCGGGGAACTCCCGTTTCCCCCCGACCTTGCATTCCCGCGCGTCTCCATACTCATCTGGCTTCACGCTCATCGGCTCTCAAGACCTCGATGTCAAGAGCCACCAAAATCTCTCTACTCCATACTGCTGCACGCCAGTTCAGAGAATTGGGCACAGCGGCGATGTCGCAACTGATTTGCGTGGCAGTCTCTTCCTTATTGCTCCCGCGCTTCTGAGTTACAAAATTAATATTATCTCTAGGAAAGCGACCGTATTAATAAGCTGAGTCTAGTTATAACCCCATCGGTGAGTTGTAGAGAATTGTGTAGTTGTCATAAATGTTGTGTTAATTGCTATATTTCACTAATCGCTAGTATTTCCACCATAACAGTAAGTTTGTATCGACAAAAATTTACTTTGTATAAAGTCCTGTGTTTAAGAAATAAAACTCATGTGTTACTTGTGAGCAAAAACAAATAAACCTACACACGATTCAGATCATTTTTCCCGAGCCTAGATTATTATTTAAATACGAAACATGAGCTCTAAGAGAACAGTAAACTCAAGTAAATATTTTAAAATCTGTTTTACGAAATAAAGTATTATAATTTGTCACTTCAATATAATTTTTAAACTTCGACGTCTGTGACACAAAATATTTTTTTGTCCACCATGAGTATATTTCCAGACTTCTTGTTGCCAACCTATGTAAAATAAAGCACCTGCTGCCCACGCTGTCAAATATGTAATAAAAATGTCAGCATCACTGCTTTTACAATATGGTATCAAAACCACTTTCCTGTAGATTTAGGACTAAAGCTAACCTTCTGATATTTCTTATTTCTCTTAGGCATTGTATTACAATTATATTGGAGAGGGACACATTTGCAATCTCGATTTTTGCATGTTATCTGTATTATATAAAGTTCCTTTTTGAAGTGTGTTGATTAAATTATCTAAGACAGTATTTCACAAACGATGATTATGCGATATTGTTTAAAGGTAAACCCAACTGAGGTGATATGTACATTTACAGATTGTACTCCGCCGAGTATCCATCAAACCAAAAGGCTACGTTTTCTTTCAGAATTAAAAATGTTGCTTACAATTTATCGCAAAAAATGTTATGTATAATTGCTATATTTGTAACTCTCTGAACTTCCTTTTTATGTGGTCGTAATTTGAGGCACAATGCCTTACATATTCATAGTTTATGTTAATCATTCTGCATTACTGTTGGTCTATGAACCTAGAACAGTGTAAATTTATAACAGTAATTTGGTTCATTGTGTGCTCAGACCAACAATATTAGTTTTTTTGTGATGAAATCGTACAGGAACTCTTAGTGTTGGTTGAGGAGATTTGTTTCCTGCCAGAGCTTGGAACGACAGATATATGTAAGAGTATATCGATTTATCAATTTTAATTTTGGTCGAATATTCGTTTTATAATTCTTGGTTTATGTAACCAATAAAGAGGAAATTTCAAAATAAACATAGTGTAACGCAGAAAACTGCATAATTTATGTGTTATTAATAAACTTCGTGAGTGTTTTGAATTATATTGAATTTGGAGGAAGAAATGAAAATGTTCGAAGAGTGGTAGGACACACAAGGGCACCGGCCAAGGACGCTGTGCCTGCAGTACATATCTGGACAGACACTGTTCCTATGCTTCATGTCGTGAGGGCTGAAGCCAAGGGGTGGAGCTCATTCTGATTCCCTGACTCAGGACTGGAATAACAGCCGGCGAGAGAAAACTATGCAGGAAGTACACAAAAAACATCTTAATTTATCATGTTTCTCCAAAACCGCGCATTCAAATTGTTTCATGTTTTGGAAATTGATGCGCAGTTCATTCCTTGCCATCACTGACTGTTAACGTTTTAGAAATAACGGTAAACGGTTTAAGAAAAAAAAAAGTTACTAAACGTCTGCACAAAATTCTGAAAATATAGCTTAAATAGTACGATATTTTGACGTTTTCTTTTTGACAAAATAAATGGGGAATGAAAAATGTGAAATGCAGAACGAACGAAAATTTTCTTGATTGTTGCATAATTGTTGTGAGTGGCCTTGTTTTCATGTAGTGGACTGATAAGTTTTGAGGGTTTTATGGTCAACGTGAATCATCAAGCATCGATTTTAAATAGCACATCAAACTCGATATGTATTTTTAACACTAGGCCTATAAGGAAGAACATTAATGCCCGAACGCTATTTGTCTTCCTAAATTACCAGCCTAACAACCCTGTACACTATCGCAATCAGTAGGCGTGTGTTCGGTTTTAGCAGGGACATTAATTTTAAGAATCGTTCGTCTGGACTGAACCTGTTAGTAGTCTAGCAGGTTTTCTGTGACGATATAGTGTATCAACTGAATATGTTAAAAACATTTCAACTCTCACGCTCTTACGTCATTTCGTTACAATACGTTTTGATATATGTAGCGTTTTGAGTGACCAAATGTAATAAATTCACTATTTCATTTCCTCCACTGACAAATTTGTAACAAATAATGGTAAGAAAATTTATATTACATACTGTAATATCTGTGTTTTTGCAATTTGTACAAGTCGCATGAACGAAACATTGAAATTTTGTTCCATTGACTAACACATTCAGATGATGAAAAATGCGTGTATAGTGGAGACTGTTTCAGTACAAACTAATTGCTAGAATCTCAAGAGATAAATTTATAACAGTTTTTATATTCAAGAGGTTCTATAAGTACTTAATATTGTAATTCAATGACGTTTTCTTCCTAACTGTCGTGACGTAAACGGCTCTACACTTGGTTAATTCTTATTGAACGCTTTAGAAATAAGGTATCGAAAAAAGCCTTTCCCGTAATTTATTACATGCACATTGTAATATCAACGGTATTTATCGCCAACGTATCTGACCGTCTTGCACATGCCCAGATCTGTCTCAGTCTTGTATCATTATGATATAACAATGTTTTGGTCTGGCAAAACACCCTTTACGCAGTCCATGACAAGACCTTGAAAATTATTGGTGCTCGTAAGGGTTATCGTAGTCAAAGCAATATGGAGGGAGTAATCTGTTTTCAAAATTGTGCAGACATTCAACACTCCCCGATCTACCGTTTCACGCGTGAATCAGGAATCCCTCGTTGGAAAAACGTCACACGCCCATAGTGAACAGTTTAGTAATCATAACTAATTACATCTGGTAATAACTATACTTGTTGGGTATATCGGTCTGCCTGGACATGTCAGTAACTGGTAACTGCTATGAAGCACTGCTTGGTGGCCATTTGCAGCTGTTCATGGACTTCATGTGACCTCACAAAGATATAGGACATCCCGGCACGATAACACGCCATACA
Organism: Clitarchus hookeri; assembly: GCA_002778355.1. Lineage (NCBI taxonomy): Eukaryota > Metazoa > Arthropoda > Insecta > Phasmatodea > Phasmatidae > Clitarchus > Clitarchus hookeri. The sequence continues at coordinate 126,395 of NQII01005146.1, read as the reverse complement.
ACCGGGTCTATGTTGTTAAGAATATTTTTGAGGAGCATTATGGAGTTTTCGCACCACGTTAAGCCCCTTATAATATGGGTTGAAGGGGTCAGCTTGCAAGAAAGATCCTGCATCTACAAATATAAGGTGACTATAACAGACTGACCCTACGGCATAGGCCAACATTTTTCCAGAGGACTTCTGTGGAATCAGTGACACTTAGATGTCCTGCACTTTGTTGTTTTGGAGGCTATAAAAACAATACTAAGCACCTATCCTCTTATTTTTAAACTTCTATTTTATTTTAACTTAAACAATAAACCGAAAACTTGCAGTAATGTTGTCAGAAAATGAGGAAATGAAAACCTAACATTAAATTTATTTTTAAAGGGCTAAGTTTTAATAATTTATTCCTATCCCTCGCCCCTCCCACCAAAACATATTTTATTTACGATGGAGAAACAGTTTTAATAGGAATATGTAATTATTTCCGAAATTTGTACCGATTTATTTGCTTGACTACACATGACTTACATTCAGTTGTACATATTTACGTGGCGTTCGGATAGACATTTTGTTGTAAAAAATTATACTTTGCTTCTTTAGTTTTTGGAAAATAAACTCATGTGTATTAATTTTCTGAGATTGGTTAATCTTCAAAATATATATGTGTATTCACGCGAAAGTAGTTCGCATTTTAATTATATTAGTGTGTATATGTTCCCACTGGTCTGATGACTTACTACTGCACTGAGAGAGAGGTTTATTTCAGAAAACGAAATACTTGTTTGTATACAGCCAAACAAATAAGTAGTTGCTCTAACAAATTATCTTATTGAATAAGCAAAATAATATTTACACATCTACTAACAAATCTCTCTAATTTTGGCCAACAAAATCTGCCTGACTACATACTATTTGTTTTAATCAACTGTATTTATTTGTTTGACCATATACAAACAAATATACTGTTGGCTCAAATAAATATTTTCTTGTAACGAGTATGAAGTCTTTGGCCCGCTCTCAACTGTTGCCAAAATGGCGAACCGAGGACATTATACGTGTGTTAATGTANTGGCCCGCTCTCAACTGTTGCCAAAATGGCGAACCGAGGACATTATACGTGTGAGTGGCATTTAACATGCAGCCAAAATATAATGCTTAAAATATTTTTAATAGTTTTAATTGGCATTATGCGACGTTGGCTTTGAAGTTAGTATCCGTACTCACAGCTGGAATATCAGGCGTGTGTGCCACAAGTACGTTCAATGAGCGTAAGGAAACTCCTAGCAGTACGACTTCGTAGTTGCGCGATGTGCGTGGGCTAGTACAGTCAGCAGCAAGCGGTACAGCTGCTGGTAAATGCTTTGACTGCGTGAAGCTTGTAGTGTCAGAAGAAAATAAGATTTGAAAAATGATTGCATTGGAAAATGTGATGGATCGAACTATCGCAAATGCGGCCGACATACCGACTGAAAGAAACAAGTGATTTCAGCCTGGGCTAAGTGTCTTTATCGGAATGTGATTATAATTGAAATTTGTAAACGCTGCAGACTGCTGTTGTATTCGTACGGCTTGTTGCTTTGCAGTGCCAGGGTTTTAAAGAAACTCTTATTTTACTCTGATTACAATTTTTCGTGCATTGTTCAAACAATATGATTAAATAACTTTAATACATCTTTATCAGTGTTGCAAAGGTCGGGAGTCTTACCTGCCTCACCTCCTTTAATTATAACTGATCGTTGTGGGTCTAGGTAATGGAAGAATGCTAGTGGTAATTAATTATTTTTATATGTATGAAGGAGCTTATTTTAGCGTTTACAGACTTTTGGGTTATTTTAAGTTGGCCTAACATAGGTTATCTTAAACTTATTTACTGCCAACAATACACATTTTTGCACACACGCCCTGCTTCCAAAAATTTCCCACTTTCAATATTTTCCATGTTAATCATATTAATTGTGTAAGGTAAATGTTAATGTGATAATGCCTGTAGCAACTTATGGACACAGTTCCAGCAGCTACATACAAGTTAGTGCTATTTGCGGCAGATTGATATACCTCTACATTTTTGAGATCGAGAGCAAAGTAATAGGTATAAGCAGGGAGGTTATTCATAATTGTTTGTTTGGCTGGTGGAGTATAATCCATTAACGGTTGATTCCAACTTTTCTGAAGACTTGCTAAAGTTCTACTTTCAGTGTATTCCTCCACCTCATGCAAAAAAAATGCTTAACCGAATATAAAAAGTTACACCAAAGGGACAATGCACCGCATTAGTGCGTATTCAGTGTAATAATATTTTACATTAGAACTACTTCTTACTAGGTATTACCAAAACACATACATTTTCCTTGTTTTTATTGATATTAATTATAAACTAAAGATTATAGTTTATAGATAAATTATAAGTAAAAGTTAAATTTAACCAAAAAAAACATTATTTTATGTTAACACAGGTATAAAACGCTTGTGATACGTGACATATTTAGGAAACAACCAAACACGTCATAATAGGGGTGTTTTTTCATAAGGTTTGATTTTAAAAAATGTGTTAGGAAACCGCGAATAGACTATAAGAACATAGTGCAGTGTCACTGGGTCGCACAGAGAGAGAGAGAGAGAGAGAGTGAGTGAGAGACGACTGTGTGGTACGGAGCAGTAAGCCCAGCCGACGCGACGTCTGCTGGAGAGGCGGCTTCACAGCGCAGGGGCCTTTGATCTGCGCTGCTGCGCCCTGACCAGCAGTCGCTGTACCCCACCCTCCTCCCTGCGGG